>BMAO01037635.1:0-82460 GCA_019973975.1 Trichonephila clavata | reverse complement strand
TATTACATTTTAGTCACATTTAAACAATAGTTATTATTTGCTTAATATTTATATTGTAATCGAAGAATAATAATTTTCAAGGTATCTTTCATTTTTCTACCTCTCTGTTTTTCTTAATTCAAATTGTTCTTAATTTCTTAATTGTGAGTTTTTTTTCATTCGTTATATTTAAGCTGTTTTAAACTTTAACAGCTGAACTTTAAGTATAATAATTAGAAATCGATGTTAAACATTGTTAGGTTTTTATTCATGAAAATATTTCAGATTTTGATAAAAAACATAGCATTTATGATGATGTTCACAATCTCAATATAAAAGAAGATTCGTGGTTGTGTGAAAGATCCATTTTAGCACCTATAAACGACCAGGTTACTGCGCTTAATCAGCGCATGTTAAATAAGCTTCCTGGTGAATCACAAACATACCTTTCCATCAATACAGTTTGCAATCCGGATGAAACGGTTAGTTATCCAACAGAATTTTTAAACAGTATAATTGTGCCTGGTCTACCTCCTCACAAGCTAGAACTTAAGATTGGCGTTCCCATCATACTACTCCGTAATTTAAACCCACCAAAACTTTGCAAAGGTACTAGGTTGCGAGTAGTGTCATTGCAAAGAAACGTTATAGAAGGTCGTATAATATCCGGATGCGGAAAAGGTAACATAGTACTTATACCACGAATTCCCATAATACCATCGAATTTCCCGTTTGAATTCAAAAGACTACAATTCCCTGTAAGTGTCAGCTTTGCTATGACAATTAACAAGTCACAAGGGCAAACGTTAAGCAAAGTTGACATAGATTTAACTAAGAGTTGCTTTTCACATGGCCAACTATACGTGGCATGTTCACGTGCGAGGAATGCCACTGGCGTTTTTGTTTTAGCTCAAGAAAATCGTACACCAAATATTGTATATAAAGAGATTTTTCAATAAATTTAATACTGTATATAGAGAGGATGTTCAATAAATTTATACGAAAAAAACCACACAAAAATTAACAAAAAACAAAGAAAATAAAAAAAATAAAACAATAAACACCAAAAAGCAGAAAGAACACAAAAATATAAAAACAAAACATTGATTCACAAAGTAAAAAAATGACATTAAACTCTCTCTCTCTCTCTATATATATATAGCGTGTATGTATTTCTTAACGTGGAATACAGAATTATTAAGTTTTCGTAAGATCTGTGAATTGAACAAAACACTTTTTTGTAAATTTCTACGTGAACGAAGTCGCGGGTAACAGCTAGTAAATAAATATAATGATTTTGATTTATACATAAGACAAAATTTGCCATGAATAACATTTATTAATATCTGTAATTTGATTACATGAATTCTCAGTACTTTTATTTCCATATTTATTTCTGCTAACAGTTCATAGAATTTCAAGGATACCAGAGAAAAAAAGACCAGGAAATAAATGATCTATACAAATAAATAAAATTGAGGTGTCTGTTTCTAATTTCAAATTAGCAGCTTTTTACTGAATGCATTTAAAGGTATATACGGTACTTATATCAAAAAATCAATTTTTAAAATTTTTGTCTGTCTGTCTGTTTGTTCCGGCTAATCTCGGGAACTTCTGGTCCGATTTTAAAAATTATTTCACCAATGGAAAGCTACATTATCAGCGAGTAACATAAGATATATTTTATCTCAATATTCCTACAGGAACGGGAACTATGCGGGTAAAACGTTGACACATTGCTTACTCCCCGCCAAGTTGGCGCAAAATTATGCATTTGTTAACAATGGAATTTTAATAAAAAAATTATCAAATTTATAACAAATATAACTGAAACATATTGTAATTTATAGCATCTTTACAAAAAGCAATTTTTTAAATGGTTTTTTATTAATCGTCTAATGTTTATTACGTTACGTTTGTTAAATGTCAAACTCAATCTTTGAGAAATATCGCCAAGTTGGTGAAGAAGTTCTCTATTCCAACAATCCCAGATATTTTAAAGCAAATTTTCTCCCGCTTTTTAAAGAGGGAAACGAAATAAAGTTTCAGCGAATGGCGTGCGCGTGATATTGAAAATTCTATGGTATCATTAATTGATAGTTTCATAAAAAGCTTTGATTACTTTAGTAGTTTTGAAAGTATTTATTACCTTGAATTTTTTTGACTTAATTATACAATATTCAAATTTTGCACAAAATTTTTCACTTATACTGAACCAGATATTTTACATGGAGGTACTACTTTGAAGATATACTATGGAGGCATCCATACAATGTTACTCGCCGAAATAGGGGGAAATTAAGGAGCTTTACGCAATACTTATTTCATCTTCGGTCTTTCTAATCCTCAGACCTTTCGGAATAAGTACAAAAACTACATGGCGGAAGATATTTTGCGACGAAAAACAACCAAATATGCCTTTCAATGAACACATCTACAACGAAACGCAATAAAGGTTTTCAGAATGGTTAGGAAGAAGCTACATGATTTTGGAATTATTAGCCCTAGACGTGTTGGACGGAAATGGCTTCGATAATGAGATTATTTGAGAATTAAAGTAAGATTTTCTAGCATTGTAACATCAAGTAACAGAATTTATCCTAAATGTACCAGTTATGCAAAATCTCGATGCTCCTCGACTATGTAAAGGAACATAGTCACAAAACTGATGCAGAATATACTTCGTGCCAATATTTGAACATATGCCATGAAAAGGGATGGTGTTATCATACCTCGAATTCCAAGTATCCCCACTGACCTACCGTTTCAATTCAAACAAGTTCAATTTTCAGTTTTACTGTTGCTATTAACGAAGCTAACATTTCAGGTAGCAGGGGTGCATTTAAAAAAGCAATGTTTTCCCCATGGCCAACTATATGTAGCCTGATCGGTGAGTCCAATGCCCAAATCTTCACATATTTGCAACTGACGGAAGAACATGTTATTTGGTATACAGTAGCATCTTAGAATAATATTCTGTTTTGAGTTCTTTTAAAGAGGAATTATATATTAAACGTAGATACTTTCGATTTTTAAAAATATTAATAGTTTAAGTTTTTGAATATTTGTTGTTAATTATTATAATAAATTACGTTTTCAGTTTTTTTAAACTAAGCTAAATTTTAGAATTTTTAATTTTTATTGGTTCCACTCAAGCAATAAAAAAATTACCATATTATATTATTTACTTTCTAATGATAATGATTACGACTTTGACAGTTATTTAAAGACATCAACACGAGCGGAGCCGCGGGTAAAAGCTAGTATGTTGTATAAAACAATATTAAAAATCCAGTAAAATTTTGAAAATTTTTCAACAAATTTCCTTTGAATAACAGTACGCAGTGATCAGCATCAAAATCATTCCTAAGATGCTTACTAAATTCAATAAGCTGGACTTGTAGAAACTTGGAACATACATGAAACTCTCTTTCATTTGATAGAAGAATATTGTGGGGAGCAAGAAAATATGCTTATGTATACACTGGTGTCCAAAAGTTAAGCATAATTGATAATTATGTGAATAAAGAAGGAACTGTAAATCATAATGGCGGGAAACGTGATATGCGAGTGTAAAATGGTTATAAAATAAGGAAGCAAATCAAAAGAATAATAATAATTCATTTTATTATCCAAAGTAGCAGTTTGAAAGAAAACTGAGCATAGCAAGGATTCACAGTTTAAAGAAAAAATGAAGGAAAACATTAAATAAAATACTGATGCTGCAGTTTAATAAGGCGTGTGGTCACCTCTGACAGCCAGGCGCGCTGCACAGCGATTTACCATATTTGCTATGAGATGATGAATGAGTTGTGGGCTCAAACGGTTCCAAGCTTCTTGGAGAGCTCTCTTGAGTTCTGTAAGGGATCTTGGTGGTTGCGAAAAGACTGCCATTTGTCTCCCGAGCATATCCCATACATGCTCAATAGGATTTAAATCAGGGGAGTTCGCAGGCCACGACATGCGCTGGATGTTTTCTGTTTCAAGGAAATCATCAATCAGCACCGCTCGGTGACATGGCTCATTATCATCCATGAATGTGAAGTCAGGACCGACAGCACCACGAAACAAGCGAACATAAAGCTCAAGAACTTCGTCTCTGTACATTTGAGCAGTCACAGACCCCGTTTTAAATAAATGGAGGTCTGTGCGGCTGTCCATCATGATGCCTGCCCATACCATTATTCCCCTTGATGGAAAATGATGTCTTTCCGTTATGTTTCTTGGTTCAAAACGTGTTCCACGTTCTCTCCATATCGTTACCCGCCGAAAATCACTACTCAAACTAAACCGGGACTCGTCACTGAACATCACATTGGCCCACTCTCCCACACTCCAATGTTGATATTTCAAACTCCAGTTCAAACGAGTGCGTTTATGCGCCGACTTGAGGGGAATGCAAACTGATGGTCTTCTGGCATAGAGGCCAGCATGATTGAGTCTCCTATAAACAGTTAGTCTCGAAATTCGTATTCCTGTGGCGACTGTAAGCGCCGAACCCAGTGCTCTGGCAGTACTGCCCCTCTGACGTCGCGCACATATTATCAGATATCGGTCTTGGCGAGGGGTTGTGACTCTTGGTCGACCTGATACTGGTTGTCGGGTAACATCTCCCGTTCTTTGAAACCTCTGCCACAGTCTTGAGATCACAGACTGGTTCACACTCAGAATTCGAGACACTTCGGTTTGTGATCGTGAGGATTCCAGCATTCCAACGATTATTCCTTTCGTAAACATGTCCAATTGGCGACTTTGTGCCATCGTTCATTTTGTTTGATGGTTAACAACGTTCCTTCGCTCAGCAGTTGCACGAAACTTGTCTGAACTGCCTATGCTGCGTGAATCAGTTTCTCCGCGTTCCGACATGCTCCGGTGTTTCGCGCAGGACGTAGTCGACTGAAATGTTTCGCATAAACCCAATGTTTTTTCTTCACCCAATTAATATCCGCAAGAAATTTGGAATAATTTTACGAATATTTACTCCATATTTTTCGCATTTTACGATTTATGCTTAACTTTTGGACACCAGTGTATATATCTTTTTTTTTTCCAAATAATAATAAAAGAAAAATGTCCGTTTTGTAAAAATGTAAGTGACTATGAGAAAAATAATACATTATCATAAATAATGAAAAAAACTTGGTAGGGGAATTAAATTGCTAGGCATTTGTGTTGACGAATTATTGCTGATTAAATACCTAATAAGAGTGGACACAATATCGTACATTTGGCATAAATATTATATAAATGAGTATTTTTCCCAAACAATATTCATCACACACTGAATATTTTTGATAGAATGTTACACACACTCATTATGCTTGTAATTATCTCAAAGTATTTTTGGTTTAAGATCATTTTGAATAGAAAGCATTTTTATGTGTAACAAAATAAAAAATATGGAAATGTACATTTCACTAATAAGTTAAATTTACAGCATACGATACTAAGACATGCATTATAAAGATTTATGATATAAAAAACGGGGAAATTTATAAAAATCAATAATTTACTTTTATATTGGGTGTCCTTATTGCTGTGACATATTTAAAAGTACACTTTATGAGTAGAAAATACTCTACACTAACCACCAAAGTGAACTATTGCTTTAGTTAACTTGCACTTGGCCATTTTCCACCTACTTGCTTTCACCAACACTGAATTTAATTTTCAAAAATATGTTAAATAGTGATATATTTAGTTTATAATTTGTATTAGATTGAAGTAAAAAAACTTACACAAAAAAATAATTTTCTTATGAATCCATTCATGTATTGTAATAATTTCTAAGCAATCAAGACTTAAACCCTACCCTTAGATTAGGGTTATAATTTTTAGCAAGGAGATTACGCCTCAGCCCTTTCGCTTACGTGTTTTTTACAATACAGTAAAAAAAAAATTGTATATGCCTCTGAATGAAAAAGAATGAAATTATTAAGAAATGTATGGCTCGGTCTCAAAAAATTTTTCATCTCATTTTTCTCGGCACCTTTTTGACCAAAAGATTTTATATTGTGTAACAGTACATCGTATCAAGTTTTATCAAAATTTGATTTCACTTTTCAAATGTGAATGAAATATTTTTCTTAAAAATGCTTTAGATTTGTTGATAGTTAGCTTTTAGAGATCCTGACGTGTTGTTCCAGTCACTGATAAATATAGAATCCGTTACTTTAGCTGATTTTCATTCACGAAAAAAGTTGTTGCTAGTACACAGAAAGTTGTATAGAAACACTAACAGATGACATGCAGAAAGTGACAGCCCCCTAATGACTTCGGGCAGCCCAATCAATCCCTTTTCTCCAATTCTGTGAGCCTCGTTTCGAAAAAAGAAAGATTCTACTACTTTCCATGATTGATTGAAAGCTGGTATTATGTTATTAAGTGACGATACTCCGTGAAAAATTCAGACGCATAGCATTTACAATTATTGTTATCGAAAAAAAGTGTTTTTTTTTTTAACTATTAACGCGATGTCTAGAGCAGTTCAGATCCAAAAGTATTGAGTTCATGCAAAAGTAATCGGTATTTTTCGTATTTCAAGCCTTGAAACTTATTCTGAAAAGTTACGTTCCCTTGTGTAACTGTAATCAATAAGGCAACTACGGCATGGGCCAACTGAGCTCGGGCCCAGGGCCTCAGCTACAATGGGGGACCTCGTCTCATCTCGACTCAACCTTAATAAGATTATGATTCGAATAGTTCCTACGGTCGAATATTATTTCCGGTTGTCTTCACCGAAAAACTGGGAATTTCGGATGATATGTCAACTGGATGGTTGCAATGATCGTCGTCTATGTATAGACCTAGAACTACCACCGTACAACATCATTACTCCTTCAGTCAAAAAGCGGGAATCGGTCGAACCGGTTTGTGTGATTGTTAGTCAAACACATTTATTTGTTTTTCGGTATTGTTTGTATGAGTATTCGAGTGTTTGGTATGTATTGTCTACTTTTATGGCTCACGGGGAAGGGGGGCCTTCATTTGTGTAGGGGCCCAGGGTCTACTTTTGCTTAGAGGTTCTGGGCCTCAAAAAGTCTTAAGACGTCCCTGCCTGTATCATATCATTTTGAAGAGAAAGTTTTGTTCTATTGATTCGTTTTGATGGTTTTGTTGCCAGTATTTTCTTTTGTATGTTAGACTATGAAAGTAATGGTGGAAATAAAGCGAATTTGAGCGATTTTAATTTGTGAGTTCAAAGTGGGAAGAAAAGCAGCAGAAACTGATGGCAATGTTAACCAAGCATTTATCCATCATCGGCGAACGTATATCTTAACATTAATTCCAAAAATTAATTATGGAAGAGAGAACCTTGAAGATGAAGGGGGATGTAGAAATCCTTTCGTGACTGACGACATTTCACTTTGGGGACATTATTCAAGTGGACACAAGCAAAACAACTCAATAGGTAACAGAAGAACTAAAAGTTAACCATTCAAAGTTTTCGACATTTGCATCAAATCAGGTAATGAAAAAAGTTCAATAAATAAGTGCATCACGAGCTGAACGAAAATTAAAAGCTTTGAAAAAGCGCATAATGTGCTCTGAACTTTTTCCTCAAAACAAAAATGATAATTTGTTGGCTGGTGAACTTCGTGAAAAGATTTCTGCTCCCCTTTTGAAATTTCAGCAAACGTTTTTGTCAATTGAATTTAATCTCTTTGTTAACTTAACATCAAGGTCATTGTCATAAATGTTTGTTTTATTGATAACATGTCCTTCTATTGAAGAAAGAATAATGCTTCAAATCTTTAAGAATTGCCGTGCGTTGTTAGAAAAAATTTTATGGAGAAAAAATTATTAGACAAAATAAAATAAGTTGTACTTTAAACTGTATGTAAAATCAGATAAATTGGCAATACTTATTTCATTTATTTCGCATGAACTTACATGCACATATACAAGGGTCCTCCAGAAATTAAAACCATTTGGTTATACAAATTTAAGAGCACAATATTTATAGAAAAAATAATTATGTTTCATAACATAAAATGTTATGCGTAATGTTTCTTTCTTTTCCCTTCATTTAAACATTTGTCGTGTCTCTAAACTAGCTATAGAACTATCCTGATATACTGTTTATAAAGCAGGACAAATTAAGTACCGATGGTCTCGCTATTTGCGATTTCTGTCTTTTCCCTAAGCCGAAAGAGTTTCTAGGTGGTAAACGTTTTGGAAGTGATGAAGAATTAGAGAATATAATGACTATGTGCTTTTTTAAATTTCAAAATACATATAAATAAGTACTTTTTTCTTTTTAACATTTTAGGAGATAGCTTAATTATCATTAAAGTATAGGAGAAAAAACTGCGAAACACATTTTTTCCAAGAAAAACTGACCTAACTTAAATTGTAAAAAAAAAATAAGCAGTAAAATAATATGTGCTGCTCACTATACAAGTGCTGAGTCAGAAGATAATATTCCTGTCGAAATACTTTTCCATCCGAGAATATGTTCCAATTTTAGGGTACTGTTCCTTCTGGAATTGGCATCAAAATTTTAAGCAGCTAGAAATATACAGAAAACTATAATTCTAAATTTAGTCATGACTGCGTAGCAAAGAAAGTTCAACATTCTTGCAAATAAACTCGTTAATATTTTTTGAATTTTAGTGTATTTTTAAAGGAAAAAAAAATAAAGAATTTCGGTTTATTTCAATGCAGTAAACTTCCTAACAAGCTTCTTAACTTCAATGTAGTATAAATAGAAATATATATAAGGCAGAATTTTACTTCTAAACTCTATCTGACGAAATCGTTTGCTTCATTTATTGGATATTAGTTTTAAAAGAAACACTGTTAAACCTTTTTGAAGAATTCAAAAGGCATGTTTCAGCAAATGATGTTTCATAAAATTGAAGAAAGTGAAAGTTTTAGTAGTATAAACAGTACAATTTTAATTCTTAATAAAAGCTTACAATATGACTAAATATTAAGAATTGATAGGACCAGAGAAAAAAGCAAAAATCAATCATTGAAAATAAAAACAGATAATTATAAAATTTTAAAATAATGAAGAAGAGTACAGATGCATTTTTGGGTTTAAAATGGCTTCTAATTCATTTTTATACCTTAATATTTAAAAGATAACATCATTAAATAAACGATTTGTTTAATTTCTCCAAGAACCGCATAATTTATTACATAATATACAGTAATTACTCTATTGACAAAAGAAACTACTCAAAAATTAAAGTTGAAATTGAAAAATGATTAAAAAGTTGGTTTTTTTTATCAATTTCTCCGAATAGTATTTGGTTTTAAATTTGTATACGAGAGGGTAATTTTTAAAGTGTTTTCATTTTTAAGTTAAAATCGATGGTGAGAAAAACAAGAAAAGTATTGAGTACAAATTTCAATCTCACAAGAATCCAAATAGTTTGTTGATGTTTACATTTTTTTTTAAAAAAAGAGAACATTTTTTTTTATGGTTACTTTTGTGAGTGAGTGAATATTAACGTCCCACTGTTCAGCTACACGACGGCTTTGGGACGGTCCGCGTATTTTGAACCATGGTCAAGTGACGCGTACGACACCTGAGCTGGCACCAACATCTCCTAACTACCACACCACACCAACGGGAGACGTTTGAGCTCTCGACAGATTTAACGTGCATCGCTCCCCTACACGGCGGATCTTCAGTGCTACAACTCATGACATGTGAGCCATGATCCGATGCCTTGACCACTCGGCCACCGCGGCCACATTACTTTTGTGAGAAATGATTGTACAGAAATAATATTTAATTAAATGCTTAAGTTCAGGTAATATTCTTTCCTTGATCGTTCAAAAGATTTTATATCTTTTTTCAATATTATTTCCTTGATCGTTCAAAAGATTTTTTATCCTTTTTTAATATTCTTTCCTTGATCGTTCAAAAGATTTTATATCTTTTTTTTTTTCAAAAATAGAAGTATTACTTTCGGATTAAAAATGTTATACATAACTTTCGAAGGAAGGAAGTATATATAAAAAAAATTCAGATTAAAATGAACTTAGAAACCCCCCATACGCACATCGAAAAAGTACTATTTTTGAAACGAGTATTTTGCAATATTTCAAAAATATCCAAAATATTCGTGCTTGTGGCATTTTTTGTTTGTACGTTCAATAGCTTGTTGATGAGTTAACTTTAAATTTTATTTTACATTTTCTTAAGAATTCTGTGGACAATATGATAAAATCGAATGCCTTTTCACAATCTCTTAATGTGTAACGTTATGTCGAAACTCAATAGCTGTGGGTGTTTTAATAACCGGGTCGCGGTCCTAAAACGGAATTTAGGATGGCAGATTCAATCATGCGCTATGTTGCCAAAATGAAATCGAAAGTGAGTATAAATACAGACAAAGTGGCAGACCTTAGATTATCAATTCCTGCGAGATTTGAAAGAGCATTCTAGAGGGGAATATGATTTCTCAGGTAATGAACATATTATTCGGTAATTTTCTTTCAAACTTTTATTTGAGTAATTATTTGTACTTGATATATATACAGCATAAAAACTGTATGTGATTGTATAAAAACTTATCATCTAAATTACGAAAAACAATATGATTTAAGCATTAATTTAAGAATTAATTAATTGATATAAAAAATAAAATTTAAGCATTAAATAAGAAACATTAAGATTTATTCTCTCTTGTTATTTTAATTTATAAATATGCATACAAAAACAAAATTAATTATATATTTTTGTAATGATTAGGAAAATGAATGATATAATGACTTTTTCATTTGTGATTTGTTAATTTTATTAAGTAAAACACAATTTACTGTAAAATTTGGTAGTCGATTCTTTTCAGAATTTAATAGAAAAAGAATAGAGTCGTGAATTTAATGTCATGTGAATATTAATCAATTGAAATTGACTAAACTAAAAATAAGCAAATTAGTTGACATAAGTTATTTTGTAAGCAAAAGCAAAATATGCAATACTTAGTAAAATAAAATGTAATACTTAGTGATAGATAAAAAGTCTCAAAAATTGAGAATTGGTTATAAGTTTTATTAAACAAGGAGGATTATTAATAGAACAATGTATTTAAAAACCAAGTTACCTTAATTCCTTAATTGAATTTTAAATCTAAAGTTTCATAATAAATGCATTGTACTTTTATTTGAATATTTTTATAAATAAAAAGGTATGCCCACTAAATGTAGAAAAACTTTGTGTTGTCTAAAAGGTGCATATAAATAAATTAATAATTGTATTAATGAAAGAAAACCAAATGTGCTTTTATAACAGGAAATTTTTAGATATGTTTAAGAGTTGCATTTAATTAATTTAGAAATATGCCTGATAGAAAATACGACAAAAGTACTTAAAAATTATTGTCAACTTAATTAAATATGTGAAATAATATATAATACATATATGCGATAATACCTTTTATCTCTAACAGGCTTTCCTTTTTGCTTCTTTGGCTGTGACTGCTCTCGCCAGTCTGCATCACGAGGTAAATAATCCTTTCTTTGTTGTTTCGGATAATTTCTTTCTTCCCATAATTTAAAGTGAAGCGTGATTTTTCTCTCAGCATCTTTTACACATTATAAATGAAGATATTCTTATAAATTCATTATACATCCAGCACTAGGAAAAATTCTGCGTGGCATTTTAATTTCAAAATGAACAAAACGAAGGGAGGAAAAGTGCAAAATTTAAATTGGTTCTATCTCCGCATGGAAATGGATGCCTTCTGCTTCTATCTTGTTGAGAGACTTTGTTTTAAAAGAAAAGTAGTGATATATATTTTTTTTTACATCATCAATTTAGCACATTAATCGTAAATGAAAATACGAACTCAATAATGGTGTGCTGATAGATTCGGGAAACATATTTTTTCTTAAATGTGCAAGCTCAAATCGTAATCCAATGAATTTTGTAATAGTTTTGAACTACAATGAAAGGAATTAAGAATGACACCCATTAAATTTTTCAATAATGTTGAGCAAGTTATTGGTCGCTTTCATATATTGATTTTTCCATTGAGGTATAAACAATAACCCTTTATAATTGAAATTTGAAAAAGAAATAGTGTAGTTGCAAAATATCAAAATAATTTAAAATAACCAATATTAGTTGATAATTATATTCGAATTTTAAAGTTAGATACCCAATAAATTTAAAGTTAAAATTTTTGTTTAGTGAAATTTGTATAAAATATAACCATTTTGCGTGTATTATAAAACATTATTTTTACTAATATATATTTTTTCCCTAAAACGAAAATTATTCCTACTTTCAAACGAAGCTACATTCACATAAGGCAATTCCTAAATGAATAATATACAAAAAGTACATTTCGTTTGTGAGTTGGCTGTGAATAATTTAATATATAGTATTGTATTGTATCCCGTATGTATTTCTTTGATTCAAAACTTTTCCTTTTCAAATTTCTTCAACTTTTATTTTATCTAAATAAAAATTAGTTAGGAAACATTGCTTATATATTTGAAATTCTTTCATTTAGCCCATCCACCATCATGCACCTCAACCTTACAAGTTCGGGTACAGCATAAAGGACCACCATGGTGAACAACACCGCGAGGAGTCTGGTGATGGAGGTCATGCGGTCAGGGGAAGCTATGGATTTACCGATGCCCGAGGAATCCGCCGACAGGTCCACTACGTTGCTGACCACGGTGGCTTCAGAGCAGAGGTCAAGACCAATGAACCTGGAACAGCCAACCAGAACCCTGCTGCTGTACATCTGATTTCTGATGCCCCTTATGCCCACGGACATGGAGGTCTTGGACATGCTGGATATAATGGACTCGGATATGGAGGTCTTGGATATGCTGGATATGGAAGCCTGGGTTATGCAGGTTACAGAGGATTGGGATATGGAGGTCCTGGTTATGGTGGTTACGGTCTTGGAATCCTTGGTGGGTTAGGATATGCCCGATATGGATTTTAATTATTATCGTTTTGTACATTAGAAATAAAGATTCTTTGTAAATAGTATTCAATGATCTCTTAATTTGAGTATATTATTTTTGTGATCATGTAGAATCTATGTGAAAATTTTGTGTTTCTTACATTCGAAATCCCCTTCTTAAGCGGTTATTTAATTCTGTTTTTCGTTAGACTATGCTTAATATGTGTCATTCAACAAGCTATTTAATAAAACCACAAAAACATTATTTAACTTAAGCTGTTTGAGAAGCAATTTTGTTTTCCTTATTTTGTGAAGCTTCTTGAACTACTACAAATGTAAGAATTCAAAAGAAGTTTTTAATTTTTCGTAACAATTCACAGTGAATCTGAGTACCTTTCGAAATATATCAGCAAACTTTGATAGTTTCAATTTAGCTTATAGCTCTAATTTTCAGTATATAAAACATAAACATTTCCTTTTGAAGAAGCCTTTTTCAAAAGATAAAAACTTAAGTTATCGCTTAAAACTTCTGAAGTTTCTTAAGGAAACACATTTAGTGTAAATTTCAATATATCTGAAACACTTGTAAGCTCTAACTTGAAATAGATTTACATATGAACTTTTTCTTATGAAAAACCGCCTGTGGAACTTGAAACTTATTATGATTTTTAACACTCTACTTATTTTCCTTTATTATTAAAATATTTTTAAAAAAAACTGCTGTTTTTATTAAAATCTTGAACAGGTACAACAAAATGTAAGAAATTCAATGAAACCCCTATTTTAGTAAAATGAATAATCATTTATAAAACTAATTTATTAAGAAATAAACATTTCTATGAACATTAAAATAAATAATTTATTAAGAACTTTGTTACTTATGCGCAGAAAATAAGAATAACATATTTTTTTTCCCTTGCTACAATAATCATTTGTCAATTCCTGAAGAGAAAAGCCTTTAATATAAAATATAGATGTTAAAAATGTAAGGATAAGTTTTTATATATATTCAGTGTAGTTTACAAAAATTATAAATCTAATATCAAATATTTTATTCTAAAATTAAAAGAAAATCTCATGCAACCTAAATCTCATAATATTATAACCTATTTGACGAATTAGGTTAAAATGTGAAGAGTTAAGTCTTTCACACACACACACAAAATTCTATAATTACATAACTGAAATTAAATATATAATTAAGCCTGTTTAAATATCAAGTGCATATAAAAATTCAATCTGATATAAATTTATTCATGCATAAAATGTCCACTAATATTATGAATAAAAATATAAAATAAAAAAAAAAAACATCGTGATTTTTCTTCAGTTATAATTTACTTCCTTATATTTTACATAAAAATTTAAATTTAAATATATATAATTCATTTTCAAGGAATTATCACAATAATAGCAAATACATAACTAAAAACATACAGCGATACCTCGACTTACGCGAATCCACAGTTGCTCGATTTTCCAATCTCGTCAATTCGTCTTTTGTTTTTTTTAAATAAATTTATTTGCAAAACTCCTCATGCTCCACATTGCATAACATGAGGCTTACAGACGTAAGTGGTAACGACATTACAAAACAATAATAATGACAAAAAAAAAAACATAATAAGGGGGGAAACACAAAAAGGGGAAGAAAAAAAACATAAAGAGCCAAAACTAAAATCAAGGAAGGGAGGAAATACACAAATATAAAGAAAGGAAAGTATCTGTAAAATTTTAAAAATCTATACTGTAAACAAATTTTCTCAAGACATTAAAGCTTTCAGAACAATTGACTAACAAAGACAAAATGGGTGGTTTCCCATGTAGTGGTATCTAAAATAAGCCAGAAACAGCCTCCAGCCAGGAGTGATCACTTTTGTCTAGTAGTATGTTACGTGTTTACGAACCCATGGGTCACGGGTTCTAATCCAGCACATTGGTAATATTGGCTGAATAGAAAAAAACGCAAACCTTCTAATCTCTCGTGGCGCCATCTACCCACACGAAGAGCAAACAAAGTCGTCAGACCCCCTCAACGCAGCAAGCAAAAACATCAGACGCACTTGAAGCAGCAACTATAAATCGTCAAACTCACTTGAAGCAGCAAAGTCATCAGACTCACTTGAAGCAACAGTAACAACTCACACGCTCGTAATAACAACAAATGTATCTCGTTCATTCACCTATCCACCAACTCACCGGTGGGAGAGTACTGTAGCAGTATCTAAAATAAGGCAGTAACAGCCTCCTTATAGGATTGATCACTTTTGTCAAGTGGTATGTTACATGCTTACGAACCCATAGGTTGCGGACTCTAATCCAGCACACGCACAATCAGGAGCTTACAATGGATGAGCTCATGGAAATGCAAGAGCAAGACATTGAAGAACTTAAGTCTTTAGACCCAGTTCAATCAGAAGATCGAATGACAATTGGGAATTCGACAGGAGACTTTAGTTTTATTGAAAAAGGTTACAAATTTTAGAAAATTGAGATTCCAACGAAGAATGCATTTTTTCCACAAAACAAGAATTTTTATCATGCTACGAGGAAATTTTGTGAGAGAAAATAAAAATCTTGGAGCCGGCAGACTAATTTGCTTGATTTTTTGATACTTTCCACATAAAATGTTTTTTCGATTATGTATTCGTGTCATCTAAAATTTTATCAAACATTTTTTTCCTAAATTATTATTCTCTTTCGTCTCTGATCCCAGCTAAAGAAAATTTTTATATATTTGTTTGCGAAATATACCCTGACTTAGCGGACTGTCACAGCCCCACCTATCGCGAAGAGATCGGGGTATTACTATATAATTATTTTTTTTATTTATAATTTAGTTCCTCGTTTACCTAGCTGAAATATTTTTTCTGCAAAATTAAATCCATGAAATATTTTAAATCTTAGGCGATAGAAAGAAATTACTTATAGAGCTGATTATTATTTTTATAACGAAAATTAGATGTGCGAGAGAATCAGACTTGTACTTATAATGCAGAACAGAAATCCTGAATTATTTATCATTATAAACCGACCAATGAAAGGAGCGTGCTCTTTTTCTTTGCGCATGGCAAAGAGAAATGCCCAGAGAAAGAGCAACTCGTGATTTCTGCCTGTCTTTAATGACAAGTTTATTGTGCACTTAATCTCATTAACTTTGCTGGCTATTCATAGCCCTATTACCAGGAGCTAATGAGCTGTCATCTTTCCTAGATACTGTGGGAGTAACTTAGAGCGGCCCGGGAGACTCGCCACTCTATGTGTCTCAGGAAATACATGTGCAAATAATTTTTACTACAATCTTCAAAGGACTGAACTTTGAATTTTTTAAATGAATGTAAGAGATAATTCCCTGTGATATTTACCATAAAGCATTTCAAATTGAAATGCCACTGAATGAACACTTATGCATTAATTTGAAACCAAAAATTATTATAATGTATTTTTGGAAATTCAACTAAGCAGGACAGACTTTATTTGCAATGTGTGCTATAAATCGCTTTCTTTAATGCATGTAATATGTGAGCAACATATGCATCTCATAGGATTTCCTATTCATTTTGAATTTGTCATATACTTTCCTATCAAATATCTGTTTGAATAAGTAATGCACCTTAGATGGAAAAATAAACTTATTTGTGTTATTTTCATTACAAACCTTTTCTCATAGCTGCAATTCAAATATGGACTTAGATACACACACACAAGAGAAACTTTATATTTGTGATGTTTGCAAAGCATGCTTCTCAACACATGGTAGTTTAAAAACTCATTTGCGTATTCATGCAAATGAAAAACCTTATGTCTGTGAAATTTGTAAAAAGGCTTTCACACAACATGGATCATTCAAAAAACACTTGTATGTTCATACCAAGGAAAGACCATATGTTTGTGAAGTTTGTAATAAGGCCTTTGCTCAAAAAGGAAATTTGAAGACACATTTGCGTATTCATACCAAGGAAAAGCCTTATGTTTGTGATATATGTAAAAGGGCCTTTTCGGCTAACAGTGACCTTAAAAAACATCTGCGTATACATACCAAAGAAAAGCCTTTTATTTGTGAAATTTGTAAAAAGGCTTTCTCGGAAAATGGATCATTAAAGTATCATTTGTATAGTCATACAAATCAAAAACCTTATGTTTGTGAAATTTGTAAAAAGGCCTTTTCAGGTAACAGTGATCTTAAAAAACATATGCGTGTTCATTCCAAGGAAAAACCTTATGTTTGTGAAATTTGTAAAAAAGCCTACTCTCAAACAGGACATTTAAACATTCATTTTCGTATTCATACCAATGAAAAACCATATGTGTGTGACAAATGTAAAAAAGCTTTTTCGGCCAGTAGTAATCTTAAAAAACATCTTCGTATTCATACCAAAGAAAAGCCTTATGTTTGTGAGATTTGTAAAAAGGCTTTCTCTCAATATGGATCCTTGAAATGTCATTTGCTTACTCATACAAATAAAAAAGCTTATGATTCTGAAATTTCTAAGGTTTTATCAGTTAATGATGATCTTTAAACACATTTCTCTATACATACATAAGAAAACTTAATACATATTAACATCATTGCTGCAAATTTGCACCAAGCTAATTGGGCTATTTTCAACTAAAATCTAACTGAGTTTTTTTCAAATCGAACACATGAGTAAGATTTTTTTGTTATTGTTTTTTTTTTTTTGCTGTTATGATATGCCAAATTTGTGCCTGCGGTGACGCTAAAATGTAAGATTGAAATATATTATATTTGTGAAATTTGTCGTAGAACTTTTGATTACTATTGATTTTAAAAAACTTCTGTGTGTTCATATCAATGAAAAGTTTTATGTTTGTGGTAATGTAGATAGTCCTTCTCTCAAAATATATATTTAAAGATTCATATGCTTAATCATACCAATGAAAATGCCTAATGTTTGTCTTGTATTATGTCTTGCCTTATGTTTGAAATTTTATTGCTTTTGTGTAGTTTTAAAAGTAGAATTTAAGTATATAATGACTTTATTCATTTATGCTTTTAGAGCAAGTTCCAGTTATAGGTTTTTGGAATATAGATCAACAAAGGCTATTATCCCCTCAGAGCAAATAAATGCCTTTTGTATGTATAAGAAGGAATTTCTCACAAAAAATTCATTTTAGAAGACATTTGTGTATTCATGATAATAAAAAAAATATGTTTTAGAACTTTATAAAAGAACTCCTTTGAATAAGATATGTGCAGACATAGATAGTTACAAAGTTTTAATTCGAATTATGAAACACAAATATTTTTAATTTAATGCATTAGTTTTTACCCACAATTGCATTTCAAGTAAATATGTTACATGACTTTGTATGTCTACTTATTATTTTATAGAAGAATAAAAAATGCTGATATAATTCTTTATTAATTTATTTGCTAAGTTGAAATTCGACTTTTTTTACGTCAGAGGAAAAATTTGTTTTAACTCAAACAAGTTTTTTGAAAATTTTAAAACATATGAGAGATGAATTTAAATATCTTTATGATACAAGTTTTAGCATAGTATTGACTTTAAACAAACATTAAACATGAATTGTAAAATAGGAGAAATTTTAATTTAATGATTATGGTTTTTTGTGCAAAATTTGTTTATTACTTAAGAAAACTGTTGTGTAATGTATGTATATGTACTTATTTCGAAATTAATAATGTACTGTAAATTATTTGTGTTAAGAAATTTTTTTTTTATATATATATATAATATAAAACTTTGTCAGGAGTATAGATTAGTGTATCCTTTGGCACTGGCGTAGCAAGTCCTGAGGGGTTCTTATATCAAAATTCTTTGGGGGCATTTTTTGGGGCCCCTCAACATTTTACCATATTTTGCTTACTTGTATTGAGGACCCTGTATCATTGATACAGTGCTAACTATGCCCCTGTCCTTTGGATTTGGCAATATTTTTTAGATTTCATGGTGATATATGTTTTATTTAAGCAGACTGTTTACTTTGTAACCCAGATGCAGTAAAATGCAGACTTATTCCTATAAGATCACACATGTCTGCTATACTTGATTATTTAAAAAGACAGATGATTCTTTTTATAAAAAATTTTTCATTGCTGTTGCTGCAAAACTTTATTAAGATTTCGACTTTGATACTCGTCGCAAATTTATATGTCCTTTCCTTCTCTCTCTCTCTCTTGAGTGTTCTGAGCAGTACAACTATATTCCTTTCCTAAAATGATTTTTAAAGTGCTAAGGAGAAATTCCTGTCATACACTGATACATTGCTTGATGTTTGATTTGATTTATTATCAAATGTTTAGTTTGTGAAAACAACAAGCATTTTATTGAGAAAAACAATTTGACAGTTGAATTTATTTTGAAATGCTGCAAATGAGAGGAAAGTATAAGCATCATATTAAGAAAGCTGTCAGAAAGAATAGTTTAAGAAAGTAGATTAAATTTGATCTGGATTTTAATGGGAACAAATATTGGGATTCAGAAAGCTGTGATTTCTTTTGTGATTACTATCTTGGAATGCAAAATTTTGGGTACAGATAAAACTCAATAGCTCCATTTGAGATTCCATTCATTCTAACTTTCCAATTTCCTATAGGGGTACGAAAATAAAAATTTACTGACTGATATCGGTTTTGCATCTCTTAGATGAGCTGAAAAAAATCTAATTTTCATCAGAAGAATATATTAAAATATTCTAACAGAAAGTAGGCCTTTGTTCTTTAGAAATACTGTGATTTTTATTTTTTTATGTTAAATTTTTTTTAATTCACTAAATTCCACAATAATTCTATTTTATAAATGTTGGAATTTGTATATTACATTATTATTTTGTTGGAATTTCTCATTTTGCTTTCTGCAGACAACCATTGATACATGTTGATAGTTTGGTGACTGCTTATAGTGGTCTCCAGAAAGTTGTTCACTTTGCCAAGTAGCAAACTAATCTAAACTTTAAATTAAACATAAACATTTTAATTTTTATCAGTCTTTTTTGTAAATGTACGAAATATTACTTTGTCGAGTGTCAAATTGTATAAATTTTCCTGTAGTTTTATCAAGATAACTTATTTGGAAAAGTTTTTAATATTTTTTAAAGATTGGTATATTTCAGTATCACATGGTAAATATATCTAATTACTGCTACAAGTTTTTAAAATGATATTATCTCTTGCATTTTTGTTGCATAATTATACTGCATTTCTTCAAGTGTTCATTACATGTTGCATTCAGCTTTTCATGCATGTAACAATGATATAATTTTTCCCTATATTTTCTATAACTTATTATTAGGCTGTTGAATAGCAGTGAGGATTGTTAACCATACAGAGAAGAATTCTTATTTTCTGGCTAGGACTTTTACAAAGAATGTAAAACAGTTTTTATTTTAAGTTAACTTTGCGCACAGCCATAAGCAGCATGTATATAGGACACAATGCAAGCATATTCATAGAACTAGTACTTTTTGATAGTACCATATATTTGAGAACTAGTACTATTAATTGCTATTAGTTTTCCTTTCTTTAATTTTTTTTGACATTGTATAAAACCAGATTATATTTTCTATCAATTTGGTCATAATAATAGTTTTGCTGTATCTGAGGAAAAGGAAGGCTTGCTTCTCGAATTGTGTACATGTTCACTATAATCTAAATATTAAAAAAATATAATATTCAGCATGGTTTAATGCATGAACATTGAAACAAGGTTTTCTCTCTCTTGCAAAATCTGTTATGGACTATATTGAAAAATTAAAAATCTATTTTGAATTTTGTTGGTATAAATAATTTTCCCTCTTGTGTCTTAAATGTATCTGGGTTCTACTTTAAGACATATTTTTGGTTTCATCTGGCTGACAGATTTTAAAGTGAACTATGTGAGAAATTTTTTTGTTATCACTAATGAATAATTTATGTCCTAATTTCTTGTGTGAAAAATTATTAGTGTTTTTCATGAAGTTTGCTTTTTTAATAGGGGCCATGATATTTGAGGTTTAACTCCTTTCCAAGTGTATGTTTTCTTCATTATAAATCAATAAAATTTCATCTTGCACTGTAGCAAAATCTGTTCTTCCCTCATAACAGAAATGTATCATTTTTGACATTCTATCAGTGACAAAAGTACAAACTATTTACCCTGAAGGTTTTAAGTCTGGATTTAGCTGGTTAATTAGATGCTTGTTTGTATTTGCATCAACAGACAGCAAGGGTATAACAAATAAGTTTTTTTTTTATGTTTGTGGTCAGTTTATAAAGAAAAAGGAAATTAAATACTTATTGAAAGCATTCTGATCAAATGTGTCATGCTTACAGAGCATATTGAAGCATGTCCGTCAGGGAGCATAAAGAACATGTCTGCTTTCAGCTTTCAAGAAATGTAAAAAAATAGCTCTAGAAGGTAGGATGGAAATTGAAATGCTATTGGACAGTATAATTTCATAGGACTCTGATTAATATGTGCATACATACTGAATGGATATTTTAAATTTTATCACAATTGAAAGATACGATGTTATTGAAGTATTGAAATCAACATTATCTTAATGACATAATCAAAGATCTTAGTCTTGCCACGTCCAGTGTCGAACTCTTTTTGTGCAGACTTAAGTGGTGAATTTTATTGGATGTAAGTGTGCTAACCATAGACCAGAAGAAGTGTTATGAAATTTTTTCAAGCATCAATATTGACTGTTCTTGCCAAAATGCTTAGGGTTGAAATAATTCAGGCTTCTTCATTGAAGGTTTATTCAAATATCTTCACAATAAAAAACTGAAGAAGCCAGGCTTCTCTAAAATGGAAATATTATACCCATTTCTTCCACTGGGCCTTATTCATTGCACCTCAAAGAAGCTTATAACAGCAAAAAACAGTTTCTAGCAAAATTGAAATATGTTGAACATGTATAAAATAATACTAAAAGATGATAGGATTTTTAATGAACTCCTTGGGGAGGTTTTACCATGTTTTGAATTTTTGATAGTAGAAACACGAAAGCTCACACTACAACACATTGGACATCTCAGACGACTTCTTTTAAAAAGAAACAACGTTAAGCGGGATCTACTTGTAAACTGCTAGAAGATACTAATGTCAGCATTCCATATTAAACTGAAATTTTTGTGGAAAGTCTTACATGAGGAGTCGGCAGATTTCTAGTACTTTCAAGATTTCTTTTTTTATGCTGTCTGAGGCAAAAATCATACCCTGTATCTTTGGACCACACATAAAGTTGCGTGTGTATGATAAATTTTGCAAAAAACTTGATAAGAATAAAAGCGAACCTTCGAAAAGTTTTGTGTTGGTGGTTGTTTTGGGCAGTAAAATTTTAAGGCTATGCATAACTGGATGATGTGGCAAAATGATGTACAGAATGAGAGTTTCCATCAAGATGTATTGGGTTTCTAATGTCATTACCAAGACTAGAATGCAGTGAGAGCATGATGGGAAATTATATGTGAGAACTAAATGAAAGTAATGCATGCTATCAATTTATTCAAAAACATACTCTTTTTTCAAATTTCCTTTAAATCTTTGTCATAATTTTATTCATGTTTGTAAATTTATGTTACTTCTGCTGCATATGTGTTTGTCTTTTGCTTTATGTAAATGGAAAACATAAATCATGAATTTATAGATTTTTTTCATTCAAAGCGTGTAATGTTGAATTAGCATTGTCCTGGTTGTAGAAACAAAGTTTTTAGGGAGCAATAGCCATTTTCTACGATTTACAGAACAATTTACGATTACAGACATTAGAAAATAACACTTTCTACACAGCTACTAACCATACCTTAATTTAATATAAATTCACTGATCATTATTTTATTCGTGGCTGAAACTTCCTAACAATGAATTTATTTTTATAAAGAAATTCGTTCAAAATAATTTATTTCGTTTTTTAAAATACATGTTCTGTATATTTAATCAATACATAGAACATATGCATGGCGGAGCTCATTGCTATATTAATCCTGCAAGAGAGATTGTGTGCTTTAAATTTTTTAACAATCTTCGGATTTTCTGTGTGTACATATATTTATAAAAAAACGGAAACCATGTCTCTGGAAAATTTTATAAAAACAATGAAAAATATAGCCTAATAATAAAAGTAAACTTCTGCAAAAGCATTATTTTCCAGATCTTCTGAGGTTTTTTCCGTTCTCTCGTGTACAAAAAACCTTTTGCTACTCGAATTCATTTTACTCGTATTTATTTAATTTTTGGTGACGTTTTTAATGCTATTATCGATAATGATGACAAACTCGAAAATATACACATCTACTTTAAGATCAAGAAGAGTTTTAAATTTGTAAAACCATATACTTAAATTAAACTGAAATTATGTTCGAAACTTAAATTATCATATTTTCCGCTTAATTTGATAAATTCTGGAATTAAACTGTTAGGACAATCTAGTTAAGATTCCTCGCTCGTCTTTTATAATAAATATTTCTTTAAATAAAAACTCAATGGAGTATTTATTGTAACAGGTTGCAAATAAGATTTATTAACAATATTTCTAATAAAATTTAATATGATTTTAGGGAGAAAATAGCTACACGGATGTAATTACAAGTAATATTACAATAAGCAAAACAAAAGTCCCATTGTGCTTCCATAACTTTTACTGACACAGATTGGTCAATAGTTTTCAAATTGTTAATAACTAAAATATCTTCATGTGCTTTCAAAAAATTGTAAAATAATATTTGCATGAGAACACATAATTTTGAAAATCAATGTAATTCACAACATATTTAAAGAACGTCTACTGTGGTTGTAGTTGAAAATCTTGTCTTTCCACTTCCCGTGGAAATGAGTTCCTCTGTGTTTCATATTATTGTTTAAAGTAAGATAGCTTTTTATATCACTGCTTCTCAAACTTTCAATGTTTGGACCCAATTTTCAATCATAATTTTCATCGCACCCCCTAAACATAATAACAATGTATTGAATGTAATAATAATGCACTTTAACCTTAAAGCTACAAAACGCGATTTTAGTCATAAACCGTACACATTATTAAGATAAGAACTAAATTTTGTATATGACAAGCCTATGTAAATGACTAGTAGTTATTAAACTTGTTCTTAACTTAGTATTGTGAGATTTTTGAAGTGAAAACTTCTTTAGCGGCGTTGGGCACTTTTTGATAGGGGAAAATCTTATGGGTTCGCGTCACCGACATGCTATGACTGGTGCATGCGCAGTGTGCTTTCCGCTTTAGACACTTTTTGGATGGGTGAAATCTTGTGCGTTCGCGTCACCGACTTGCTTATAGCAGTATATCTGTAGCTATACAGCTGACGTATAGTGCTGTGTATATCTTGTAAGTGAAATTGATTTGATTTAGTGAAAAGTTCAATGTGTATATACTGTGCATGGTTAAATTAGTGTTTTTGTTAATTATTTGAATCGTTTAATTGAAGAATCATTGTGCAGTATAATAGTGAGTACTAAATAAATATACTAATATTTTTAACATAAAAAACAGAAAATTATTTTAAATACTCGCATTTATTTTGGCGTTTGAAAATTTTATATTATTTAAAATTATTTTAAATCTTCGTATTTATTCTGGCGTTTGAAAATTTTGTATTATTTATTTTCTAATATTTAACCTCTGCAATGTATCACGCAATCCGGATTAGTATTTCACAGTGGCTTAGACGTTTTCTTACTACCGTGGTAAAACAGACATCTAGTTGTTCAATCATAATTTTATCGTGGATTTTGAAATTAAAATTTTTATAAAATCTAATAATAATTCAAGATTAATGTGTTGAAGTTTAAAATATGGTTAAAAATGCAAAGTTATAGTTTATTACCTTATATCATTAAAATCTTTAGTTTGAAATAATGAAAACGGCTCCGACTTTAATTTCATTAAATATTTTATTTTATTTAAAAATTTAATATTTCGAAATCATTATTTATTAATTTAAATTGACACAAATAAAATATATGCTCTTCTATTTTTTGCAAAATGATTATCTATAATTTTATATCATTCGATTTTATTGTTAGAAATTTACGGAAAAATATTGTCAGGGAATTAGGTTTATTTTAAATATCCGTTTTTCATATTTGCTTAGATCCCTAACATTTCCCCTAATTTCTGCTTTGGCAATGACTATTCACAAATCACAGGGAGGTACTTATGATGCTATTGTCTACGAATACGATCGCAAAAATCTTAGAGAATTAGTTTACGTAGCTTTAACAAGAATAACGAGGATTCAAGGTTTATTTTTGGTTACTCAAGAAAATATTAGCAGCAGCTGGAAATTTTGATTGGTAGAACAGGAACACCTCTAAATGCTTCAGAGAGAGAGAAACAGATAAACATCATAAAAGATCAAGTCATTGAGAGGATCTAACGTTAGAATTGAAAAGGTTACAAAACAATACACTACAAACGGTCACCAAAACTTTTCTAGAATTCATCTCCAACAAGAAAGGATTATCGATATTTTCATTCAATTGCCAAAGTTTGCTTGCGCATGGAGCTGACCTAAAAAATGATGCTATCGTAAAAAGTCAAATATTCTGCTTTTGTCGGAAATTCGTATGAAAAACGTAGAACCACTTGATATTCCGAATTTCAACTTTGTTGTAAGTTATGAAAGACTCGAAGTTCCAGCAGCAGGCGTAGCTATTTATCACAATACTCAAGATCGTCACACTTCATTACTTCACATATGGACATACATACTAAATTCACTAGAAGCATTGGTGTTAATGTTTCTGATATAGTCGAAATATGCGTTGCTCGTTGCGATTCCGAGAATGGGCAATACATATTAATGTATGTGTGGTGGCCGTTTATATTTCGCCTGGAAAATCTATGAGACAGATACAACAATTTTTATTCGAAAACTTAATGATTTATACAAAAGAAGGTTCTTAAATACTCGATAAAAGATTTGGTGAAAAATATGTTAAAATGTACCGATGGTTTTAAGTGTACACTTCAATATTAACTTTGCAGATGATAAAAATCTACCACTATTGAATTTCTAAATGAAACACTTAATTTAAATATGTCTAATGATCGAAAACTCAGTACTACAAAATATAAAACGACGATCGATGCGGTTTTTACGTGATACTTACTTAAATTTGAATCAAACATTTTCCTTTCTTACTTTAGTTACCATAAGCTATTGTATCTTTTTTAGAACAAAAGAAATGATTGAAAGTACAAAAATTCTAAGTATTGTTGAAATTAATGATGACAATGATGCAAACAATTAAAATAATGTTAAAAATCAAGTACATTGAGATTTAAGTAAATACAAATACTATCCATGAATAATATGATTGTATATTAATTGTTATTTCAATTGAATTGTATTTATATTTTGTTATGATCTTGTACAGCCCGTAATATATTTGAATAATAAAAAAACATATAAACATGCATTTAGTTGTTGCTCGGAGTGTCAATAGATGTGAAAACCAGATTGATGTTGATAATTTTAATTCAGACATTATGAAATTTTAATACTAAAGCTCTAAGTTTTCACTTCTATCGGCAGTCTCTATAACTGCCATTTTTTTTTTCAAATGCATTGTGCAGTACTGATACATTTATAAGCATATTATATCAGTGTAAATCTGTATTTTATTTTTCATTATGTCCGAATGTATGTTTT
Organism: Trichonephila clavata; assembly: GCA_019973975.1. Taxonomy (NCBI): domain Eukaryota; kingdom Metazoa; phylum Arthropoda; class Arachnida; order Araneae; family Nephilidae; genus Trichonephila; species Trichonephila clavata. The sequence goes on along the minus strand of BMAO01037635.1, from coordinate 55,955 downwards.
GTTTTGCTTCCTTTCAGTAAATTTGAATTTTTTAAATACTTTACTTTTGACTTTTCGATATGCTTGCACCCGTCTCGCAGGGTTATCACCCCCCCCCCCTAGCTAGGGAGCGTGCCCCACAATAGGAGAAACGCTGGTTTATATATGTACATTAAATCAAATTCAGCTTATTTAACAACATTAATGTCAACATGAATACATTTCTTTACTATAAAATACTTTAACAAGAAAATATTAAGAATGCGAAAAGAATGTAAAATATTTTCTAGGTTTAGCTTATTAGTAAAAAGATAACATATAGTTTTTGAGAAGAATATTAGGATATATCCTTGCAGTTATAAATAAGAGAAATTGCAAATACATATATATTGATATGCCACAGGAAACTACACGAGGATTACTAACTTTTGAATTTTGGTCAAGCTGTTGAGATTTAAAAAGTTGTACAATAAACTGTACAAGTTGTGACTGATCGATGCGCGTCCTTCATCTAATCCTCTTGGGAAATCTTTGGGCTATCAATTAAAATTAATCCCAACCATCCCTTTTGAAGAAGAAACTGTGATATGCAGATTAGGTCGGTTATACATAGTTTTCTAGCTAGTTAGATTGATAGACGGAATTATATGGAGATTGAGAAGAAGAGAGTTTGTGACTACGAGAAGAGATTGCTACCGATCAGGTATTAGTATATTTAATAGCGCGTTTAAGAGATTAGATAGTTAAAGATATTAAAGTGACGATTGGTCACCATAGCTAAATTATAATTCAAATATTTAGAGTAGTGGTTTGATCCCAAAATGGAGGATCAATATAACAGAATTCTTCTCATACTTCGCGTCTCTCTTGGTTTATTCTCCTATTGCTCTTATTGGAACATCTCTTATAGTTTGAATTTATAGAATTCTGTCCGTTGATATTTTGTGTGTTTAATAAATAGTTGAAAGGTATTATGGCGAGTCATCCTTCACTTCCTCCCACACCTGTAGGCGGGCTGAGAGTAGATCGTGCCCGCTATAAAGTGACCAAAGCAGTGAGAAGATCTCACACTGAGTATAATTGAACGTATAATGAAGCTTTGGAAATTTTAGTAATTGATTATGGTGGTTAACTTTGGTCATCATTTGAAAAATTTCTACGTGCATTTTCAGAGTAAATGACTTTTGAACTAACAATATATTGAAACAGTAAAATAGCTATTAATGATTGACTTTACAATTGTAAACACAAGTCAAGTGACTTGAATGACAAATGACCTAGTTACAAAATTACTTTAACACATCACTTGAAGACTTTAAGTAATATATACAGGGTGTTCAAAACTTGACGATAAGTGGGTACGAGGTAAAAGGGGGTAGGAATTGTATCTGTTTTGGGAAAAATAAAGAAAAAATCTCGCTGCATTTGGTTAAATGAGGACGAGCACACTTTTAAAAAGGGGAAAATCGACACCCTCCATCTCATCATTAGCTACTTTGACCACAAATTCACAATTTTAGGTTAATTTTTTCACTAACACGTCATCTTACATAGTCGCACTATTAATCTCAAGTGTCGGAGAAAAACTTTGCCGTTTTCGTTAAAATTAACGTAGTTTGGAGCCTGTTTGAGAAAATGATGTCACCTAACTTTGACCCTTCATCAAAAAGAAAAATATTACATACTACACTAAGTAAGTTATTTCAAATGATGACCCATTTAGTGATAATTCCAAAAGGGTACAATATTTGCTACATTTTTTTCCAAAACAATCATAGCCATTTTGTTTTCTGTTACATAATGACTTCATTTTAAAAAACCAAATCTTACAAGTAGGTAACTCAAATCATGCAATAAATCTAAAAATAAGACATAAAATATATTTTGTGATACTTTAATGCAGTGATTCCCAAAGTGGTCTATGACGATCTGTAAGGGGTCCACGACCGTAAAATAATAATTTGGGGGTCGATGAGGTGTAAATGGGGTCTACGATTGTGGCTCTCATTAAACCAAATCGTGACTAATATTAAAAGGAAATTTAATCAAGTGGATACTAGACTTACCTATTTAACAGATTTATATATATAAATTTAATGAAGTTTATTTGCAGTTACAAGGCGACAGCATAACTGTGTTGTTAGGACTACGTTTTGCACAGCCTTTCTTGCCAGAAATAAGCTAAAGAGCATAATTTTGGACGTCGCCAATATTTAAATGCCCTTTTTTTAGATTTTGAAACTAGGTTTGAGAATGTTTTGACAATCGTAGTACCCCAGAAGACAATGAATTCATATGGTCATTTTGGGGGAAATATCATGTTTAAGAATTAAGCACTAGGAATATGCACTAATAAGATCTTAAAGTAAAGTTTAGAAACGATGTCAACAATTTTAGCTTTAAAAAGATATACCTGTTATTCATTGAATATTATGGAATATCTTGAGAAAGCTTTTAATTGGTTTTTTCGATTGAGAAGGTGTGCTTGCCAATCTTCCAAAACAAAAAAAAGAAGAAGAAAATACTATACACCATTAACCGAGGAGATATTTAGGGTTAAACCCTGATAAGATTGATGTCAAAGGTTGAAAGTTTATTGCATCCCCAGATTCCTCCATCCCTCAAAAAGCACTTGTTTGTTGCACAGTTACTATATGTAACAGTTATTTTATGCATTAGTTAAATTTTAATTTAATTAACTAACCAATTAAATTAATTAACATGTGTTTTCTTAAATTTTAAACTCACTACAGTTAACAATTTTAATCTTTTACAGTAAATAGCTGTATACCTGCTGACAAAAACACATTTAAGTTGATAAATTTGCACAAATTTAATATCAGGAAATTAGGGGGTCTAACCCAAACTGAAAAACCTGCCAAGGGGTCTATGAGACTAAAAGGTTTGGGAACCTATGCTTTAATGCATTACATTTTCGAAGCATTCGTTTTCTACTCAAATTAAGTCCAAGAAAACAAAGGCAAAAAAGCTAGTATAAACATTATCAAATCCAGATTAACACAAGCAAAATCGACTGTACGAAATTAACCCGATTATAAAGGAATGTGCAATATACAACGAAACGTAGCATACTCTGATTACACCAAATAATTGTTATAACAAAGATTATGTAATTGCGCAGAATGGTTCAATCACTAAGTTCGACAGCACTATCCACATCTAATTCAACAGAATAGCAACAATATCTGTCTCCGTTCTCTTGCTCTGTATTTTCAGTGGCCATCATGAGCGTTTTTATTGTTCATTTTTACGAATCTTTGTGAGTGGAAAACGTTTCCTTCGAAATGTAATTTATTTTAAGTATCACAAAAATACCTTATGTTTTATTTGTGTGAAATTTGTTGCTTTATTTAAGTTACACACTTAAGATTAAATTTTTTAAAAAATGAAGTCATTTTCTAAGAGAAAATAGAATGGCAATGACTGTTATGGATAGAAATATAATAAGTGTTGCACCATTTTGAAATTGTCACTAAATGGTCCTTTTTTTAAATAACTTGCTCAGAGTAATGTGTAATATTTTTCTTTTTAAGAAGCGTAAAAGTTTAGGAATCCGACTACGTTCGGAACTGTTATTTGGCAGAAACGTATAAATGGATAATTTTTATGATACTTAGAGTCACTTGGATTAGAATACATGTATAAAATGGTTTTAAGAAATATTATCACAGTAAAAAATTATTAAAATGCAATATTTTAGCAAAAAAATGAACATAGAGGTACTTATTTTCAAAATATTCTCCTTTTATGGGGAGTTCTTCTAAAATAATAATATTTTGCCTACATATAGATCAAACCTCTGCACAGAGACTGAACTGGGATTTTTGAATTATATAACTTAGAAGTGGATTTATCCATACTTTAATACATCAGAGTGGAGAAATTTTAACAAAAAAACACCGATAATTATTTAAATTAGTTGTAACTCTGAAAATAATGTGAGTTTTTCAAAAATCCTAGTTCAAGCCTTCTGGGGAAATCTTAGCTTTATATAAGCAAAATATTATTATTAAAGAAGCCTTTTTCATAAAAGGAGAATGTTTTGAAAATATTTAATTCAAAGCTCATTTTTTGCCAAAATATTGCATTTAAATAATTTTTATTTTAATAATATTCTTAAAACAACTATACATGTATTCTAATCCAAGTGACACTAAATATCATAAAAAGTATCCATTTATATGCTTTGTTTTAAAATCACAGTTCCGAACATAGTCGGATACCTTAAGTGATATCATATCATCAAACAGGCTCAAAATACTTTGATTTTTAAGATGACGTCAGTGAAAAAAATCACTGTGAAAGTATGAAATTTATGGTCACAATACCTAATGATGTGATGGATGAGGTATCAGTAGAGAGGTTTTTAAAATGAAGATGTTCTGCAAGTAAAACAACTCTCTATGGTTTTTATGCATAAGGGAGAACAAGTGTTGTACCATTTTGAAATCTGAACGAAATGGGCCAACTTTAGAGAAACTTTCCCGGGGTTTTGTGTAATAGGTTTCTTTTTATAGCGAGTCAAAGTTAAGTGACATCTTTTTCTCAAACCCAGATTCACACAAACTACGTTAGTTTTCACTAAGTCAGTAAATTTTCCCCCGACTTGGGACGGCGATTAAATGTTCGGCTCTGCAGGACCGTGTGTCTTAAGGTATGGGCCAACTCGGCTTGATGCCGGGGCCTCAGCCGTAATGGTGGCCTCATCTCGTGTTCCCAACTCAGTCTTAATAAGATCATAATTCGAATAATTTCAACGGTCAAATGTTATTTTCAGTTGTATTCTTCGAAAAACTGGGAATTCGGATGATATGTCAACTGGATACATGTGATGACCGTCATCCATGTACAGAGCTAGGCCTCCCACCCTTCACCATAATTACTCATTCTATCAAAAGGCGGCAGTCGGTCAAGAAGATTTGTGCGATTGTAAGTCATGCATATTTATTTGATCCGGGTTATTGTTTGTACGAGTATTTGACAACGTATGCTATGTACTGCCTACTTTTAAGGGTCATAGGTGGGGCCTATATTTGAGCAGGGGTCCAGGGCCTACTTTTGAGCAGGGTCCAGGGCCTCAAGAAGTCTTAAGATGTCCCTGTTTCTCTGTAAGATGACTTTAGCGAAAAAAACATGTAGAATTGTAAAAATTGAGGTCAAAGTAGCTAATGTGATGTAATGTATCAAATTTCAACATTTTGAAAAATGTGCTGGTCTTCACTTAGCCAAGTTCAAGGGTTTTTTTTTTCTTTATTTTCCCCAGAACAGATATGACCCCACCTTTCACCACGTGCCGTCTTATCGTCAACTTTCTGGACAGCATATAGCAGCCACCATATTCTAAACGACGATTTTTTTAAGATCAATCAAAATTCCAATAAGTAGCACCACTTGAATAGAGTCCAACATTAAGTTCTCGACCCTGTCCATTTGAAAGATTTATATAAAAATAGTTGAATGATTTAACCTAAAGCTTTATTTTTCACAGTTACACCTCTTGGTATTTAATTTTTCTATGTAATTATTCTTGACCTTCATATTAAAATAAATTATTCGAATTTCAGTCTAACAGCGGAGAATTTCAATATGCCCTACATTATATTTTGATATCGGATCTTTATCTCGAAATATAGCCCAGAGCATATGCAAAATGAGGATTTCGTTCATGCGAATAGAGATCAAAAATTTTAATTTGATTTCTAGTAGTTTCATAATCTTGTCAAAAGCTGTATAAATACGGCGAAACATTGTTGTTTCCTATCACTTGTTCACAAGTTTTCTGTCTACTCAAATCAACATGATCTCTCAGGTACGATTCTTAACTTTTTCTTTAAATTTGGTTTCATTAAAATTCCATATTTTATCTGTTCTGTATTGAATAATCTCTTCGAGTGAAAAATTTTCTCAATTACTCAAACGTAGCCGATTAATTTTATTTTATTCAGGCAGTTGGTGTATAAACGAGGAATATAAATGAATTTATATATTTGAAGAAATATAGAAATGGCTATTTTAAAATGTGCAAAATAATATTTCTATGTAATATTTCTTAACACAATATTTTAATGTTGAATTAAACAAACATTTACTAGTAAAATCGGTTGAATTGCACTCTGCATAACCAATATGAAGTTCATTCAGAACTATTAATTAATTAATGGCCTTTATTTAACTAATTGTTGCATTTAAAATCTCAAACAAACTTGCAATTATCTTAGAATTTTCAAAAAAATATAGAGTTAACTCAAAACCTTTGTAAATAAATTTATTTTTAGGTAAAAATGGGCTGTATTGATTTCACAGGAATAATATCAACTATCGCTTGCCACATGAAATTATTTTTTATGTAGTAATTCGAAAAAAAATTTCTAATTGCGTTACAAATTATTTTTTGGGTGAAACATATAATCTTCCTTTCTCTGACTTTGAATATATATGGATATAGTTTCATTATATATAGAAGAATGCAAAACTTAAGGGTAGTTAAGTAAATTTGGTTAGAAAGGCACAGTGTGTGTTTTTAATTATAACCCAAAAATTATATACTTAATTAATAATGAAGTCTAACTAATTAATATTTTGTTTAAATGAAGACATTTTTACTCTTATAACTTAATGAGAATTTTACTCAGCAATTAATTTTTATGTCGTTAACTTCAAATAAGAAAGTGTCAAACTTAAAGCTGTTTGGCTCAGTATGTACACGTTTGGTAGTAGTTACGAAACACATTGAGAGAAAAAATTATGTGAGTTAACACACTCAAAGTGCATCATCTTATTTTGAAAATTTGTAAACATTATCAATAATGTGGGTTGTGTAGTTATTTAATTTTTATTTATTTATTTTACTATTGATGTACCTTTAAGTGTAAAAAATAAACTCCCCAAGAAATTATGAAGAAAAAAAAATAACTAAAACTTTGTTTAGGAGCATTCAAATTTGAATCCTTTGCTTTTTACCAATTTTTTGTTTGCTTATTTAAAAGAACATGTAATTGTAAATTTACCGAATTTTGTGGTCTGAAAATTCCCTTTAAACCTTTTCAGGCTTTCGTCTTGGCTGCTTTTGCAGTGGCTGCTTTTGCCAGTCTACATGAAGTAAGTATATGATTATTTCTCAAAATTTATATTAAAATCTTAATGAATAAAAAACCTTTACCTTAAAAAAATACTATTCTCTTATTAGTTTTTATTTCTGGACAGGGCATTAAAATTTTTTTATGTATTTTTTAGTATTGTAAAATATAAGTGCATTTTTTAGAAAAAAAATTCCTCTTAAACAAATATAATTACCCATATTCTGATACTTAGGAAATAGTCTCATTTAGACGATTATATTCCGCATAACAACGCTGTTTCTTTTTCCCTTATAAAATTCGTGAAATAAATTATACTTAAGATAAGTACCTGTTGAGCATAAATTATTTCAGCATATGATTGAATGTCTATAGCACAGCACTTTTTTCATACTATTTAAAAATAAAACTCCAATTCATAAGGAAAAGGGAATAATAAGTCTGATTTTAGCCTTTTTTTTCTCCGTTTTGATTATGATGGATGAAAATCAACTAATCGGCATATTATTTTGAAAAAAGTCAACCTCCTTTAATGTTTTATTTTATGGAATTTCAGACATTATTTCATTGTACATGAAAATATATTCTTTACCGTTACAATTTTTTTTATTTGCTTGATTTCAATACTGTATAATAAAGAGAATGTGTTGAATCGTATTAGTATTGTTCAGCTAACGTAAATATCAAAATAATCTAAATAAAAAAAATTATCATTATTAAATCTTTTAAATTTAGTTATTCGAATACTTTAAATGTAGGTAAAACAATAACGAATAAGTTTATCGTTTCTAAATTACTAGAATTTTAAAGTGTAAAAGCTTCGAGAAATAAAATATAATTCTAAAGTAAAATATAATTCTAAAGTAAAATATAATTCTAAAGTAAAATATTGAGCACTATAGCAGATTCATTTTACAGAATTGTGAACTTATTTATGAACAAAACATTTTTTTATCTAAAAACTATATTTCCCCTAGTTTATATTTTTCTATCTTAATAAATTATCAAAGAAATGGGAGGGGAACATTAATTGAAAGAAGGGCAAAAATAAAAAAAATAACAGTTGGTAAACAGGTAAAGCAATACTAATGTTTTATGCATAATGCTTAAACTACGATTTTCATCAGAATTCAGAAGGCCAAATTTTGGTTATTGAAAAATACCCTGCAAAACCCTTGCTCTATCAATGAAACTGTCGGCTTCAGTATAGGAGTTTTCAGAAACAAATTTATGAAATATTCAGTGTCTTTCTAATATTAAAAAAATGTGAAATTGAAATGACTACATTTACTGTTTATTTCTTAGCCCATCCACCACCATGCCCCCCAGCCATACAAGTTCGGATACAGCGTAAAGGACCACCATGGTGAGCAACACCGAGAAGAATCTGGTGATGGAGGTCATGCTGTCCGAGGAAGCTACGGATTCACCGATGCTCGAGGAATTCGCCGAGAGGTCCATTACGTAGCTGACCACGGTGGCTTCAGGGCTCAGGTCAAGACCAACGAACCAGGAACCGCCAACCAGAACCCCGCAGCCGTGCACCTCATCTCTGATGCTCCTTACGGACACGGAGGATACGCTGGAGCTGCCGGATTGGGATATGCTGGAGTCGCTGCAGCTCCCGTTGGATACGCTGGTGTTGGAGGAGCCGGACTCGGATATGGTGGAGCTGGATTGGGATACGCCGGAGGATATGGAGGCAATGGCCTTGGTATCCTTGGAGGCTTAGGATACGCTAGATATGGTTTTTAATTATTTATTGTAAATTTAAAAAATTCTGAAATTATAAATAAATTTTTTTTTCACAATATTAGTACTTTCATTCATTTTTTTTTATCCTATACAATAATAATAACATCTTATATGAGTCACCAATAAATTTTAACTGATATTAAGCAATAACGATTCCTAAATAATAATTGAAAGTATGTTTTTCTCAAAATGAGCAATACTTTGTAATTAATAACAAAATAATTAATATTTTTTGCTGGTGCAGTTATGGTTATTATCCTTAAATGAATTTCAATTATTCTGTAAGATGATTGAAACTGATACATTTGTGATAGTTATCAAAAACATTTGATTTACTCAAAAGTTGAGTAAAAGCATTCGATATTTGTAGAATGAAGTAAAATAATTTCTGGGGAAAATTTAATTATTCTTAATTTCCAAAAGAACAGTCAATAAATAATACGTATACTAATATGAAAACAGACAAGTTATTCTTGAGGAATAATCCGGAATTAAATAATATTTTTGAATATTTGAAACTATTATCCAATTAAATATTCAATGAACGTTTCTTGCTGTTTGAAAGAAAGAGAAAATTTATAATGATTATAAAAATAACGTGAAAATTTGTGAAATAAAGAAATAATCAACTAAACGTTCCATAAAATGCTTATATAAAAATAAATAAAATAAAAGAAATATTTATTTTTAAGGAAAGAATATATTATATTTAATGTGAATAAACTCCAAAAAGTTTTATCGCATTTATTAGAAAAATACAATCGATTTTAAGTACTTTCTGTTAGTCCTCAACTTTCTACGGTGTTATTTTACAGCTATGAAGGTCTTTCAACAGTTATTGTTTCTTTGATAAATTTATACTGAAAAGATAAGTATAAGATGCTTTAATTTCTCCTGATCTTAATTTCACTAACATAAAGTGACCAAGTGGTCTAGGCATCGGATCATGGCTAGCGTTTCATGAGTTCGATCCCAGTACCACTAAAGATTCGCCGTGTAGGGGAGCGATGCACGTTAAATCTGTCAAGAGCTCAAACGTCCTCCCGTTGGTGTGGTAGTTAGGAGAGGGGTGTGCCAGCTCAGGTGTCGTCCGCGTCACTTGACCATGGTTCAAAATTACGCGGACCGTCGACAAAAGCCCTCGTGTTGCTAATCAGTGCGACGTTAATATTCACTCTCTAACATAAATTATATGTGTTGAGTTATTTAATTATTAATAATATATTTACAGCAAGCTCTCTCATGAGAAAAATTTCAAAAACAGTGATTATTTTCTAATAACACAGCTTTCCTAATGTTTAGTACCAGCTACGGAATTATATTGATGTATTTTATGATGTGTCTTTTTTCCCTTTCAAAGTAAATTATAATATAGATACTACTGTATTGTTCCTAATTTCTTTATTTCGCTTCCTAAAATTAGCTCTTTTTTAACTTAGTTTTTTTTTTTGGTGTTTTTTTATTTCACTTTTCTATTTATCTCTTAGTATTTTAATATGTTTTTGTTTTTTGAAATGTACATACTCAACTTTTCAATTGACATTACGTTATTTTACAGTCGATTTTTTTTATATTATACGAAAAATTGATACTTTTTTGTTACAAAAATCGATATTAAACACGCGTTACATTTAAAAATGATCTTGGAATCATGTAGAAGGAATCAAAATCACTAAAGTAACTATTGAATGGATTTTGGAAGTAGTAAAGTTGAATGCAGCTAGCTTGTAAGAGAAAATCTTTGTCTCCTGTACCTTTCATTTAAATCACATTTTTTAATATATCTGATAATATCTCCTATTTAAGTTTTATGGAATTACTGAAATTATTATAAGGCTCAGTATAAAAAAAAAGAAAGAAACGAGCCTTACAGTAGTCGCATACGATGTGTAACATCTGACATGTTATCGTGGTAAAAATTCGCAATAGCAACTTAAATTCTGAAAAAAATAAATTGATTATGATTGGAAATAATTTTCTATGGAATAATTATATCTTTAATGAAAATTTTATTTAATTAACACAAGGAGTAATGCAACTTTTCATCAAAAATAATTACTCTTGTTCAATTTGGGGAAGAGCGGTAATGATAACTTATAATAACTAAAATATGACTCATATACTTGTGATTTTAAAGTGTTTAAAAGCCTTTGAAAAATAGCGTTAATAAGAGTACCACTGTTAGTTGTCGAGACATTTCGATTTGTGTTCATTTTGAGCTTGAGTTCATCATTCAAAAAAGCTATGAGTAGCTCGGCTTCTAGCAAACTGAAGTAAACTTTAAAATCACCACTCCAAATCATGGGAAGCAAGTGACAGTTTTTTTTTTTCAAAAGAGCAGAACCACCTTCGGTATATGGTAAAAGTAAAAAATGCAGGAAATCTTTAATTTTTTGAACCGTTTGATTCGGAGAAATGTATACGACCACCGAAATCACTGTTTGTCAATTTTCAAATAAGCATTCCGCCGCATATACGTATGTCCCCAATATCTTGACTAACAATAACCAGTCCACTTGTTTGACGATAAGCAATATCCATATGAGGAGCCACAGCATGTGAGATGTTCTGTTTGCAGTAGATAGCCACACCAGCTGCTCTGTGACCCGGTCGTTTAAATGGTACGCAGCAATCGAAGTCAGGTAATGAAACACGTTCGTCATTATCTAACCACGTCTCTGTCATATGAGTAATGAACAATTTTGGGAAATAACGTGAAATCTGTTTGGTGAGCCCTCAGACATTGATAATTAAGCGTAAGGATCGCAAGTTTATCCTTGGTGAAGTCTAATAAGACTTGCTGGTATGTGTGAAGTGGATTTATAGTCAAGCGCAAACGAAACCGAGTTTTTGAATTAGAATCTTTTGAAATGCTAAATTTAACAATACAAAGAAGGCTGGTGGCTTCATGGCTACTAGAGTTGGACCCCTCATGGATATATCTTTACAAGATCCATCTAATGGACTTAGCATCTTCTCTGATCCTAAAGTGAGAAAACAAAACAAAAACAAAGATCCCACGGCCTAGACCACAGGGGGGGGGGGCAGTGTCTCACCCAAATGAAGGAGAAAAAACAGAACTTCACTGTGAGGGTAGCGAATAGACATCACCAAGCGCGCTGATTGGTCAAATTAAATAGCGCGCTTTTCTCCAACTTCCTGTTACACATTTCCATCCCTTTTCACGAAATCACCCCCACCAATCTCCAGCAACCGAGAGGAAAGATGTTACACATCTAAAACCTATCAGGATTTTTTGGATATATTTTTCTTTGCCTTCATTGTACGTTTTCCTCAATCTGTATCTGTTCTTAAACATATGTCCGGCAATGAAATGTGAACTTTTATTTTAATTGTATTGCTTTAATTTTAATATGCATCATAATTAAAATAAATATTTTAAATTAGTACTTATTCTTGAATAAAATCAGTGAAAATCAGTAGAAATTTCAAGTTAAATTTTGATTGGGTTAGTTAATTGGGTTTGATCAAGTTAAATTTTGTGTGAGTGTGATTATCACACACACACAAAATGAATATATATATATATAAATATATATATATATATATGTGGGATTTCCACATAGACGGCACTATAGAGGGCGCTGGCGACGCGAGCCACTAGCGAGCGAACTGACTAGAGAGAGATTAGCGAGCGAGAGGTCTCGACGAGGAGGTCAGAGCCAACGCTGCTAAGAAAAAAGGAAAGCAACCGGGATCTAACTGGCCGTGTAGGGACCAAGTAACCCGATGCTGGAAGGACAGTCACGTGAAGGTGACACATCCATCATCTGAATGCCATACACCGTTGTGAACCGTGGTGTGATAATTGTTAAGTGAAGAGACTGAGAAACTATTATTGAATAAGAGAAGAAATAATCGAAACGCTGTCAATAACATATCTGTACAGTAGAGTGTAGTAATGTAATTGTCCACATTAAACGTTAGTATTAGTTAAAAACAGTGTAGTTCATTGTGAATACCCCTAGAACTCCGTGTCATATCCCCACATAAAATGGGGGCTCGGCCGGGATTTGTATCGTTAATGTTTTTATACTTTTAATTAAATTTTCCAAATAATTAGTTTCCCCCTGTAAACTTTTCTGGGTTACATTCCCTTCAGCTTTTGCCTTTTGAAGTTCAATTTCTCTGTCCATCTGTTGCAGTTTAATTTTTTCTAGCTCTAGCTGTGAGTTAGTTATTTGGAGCTGCTGTTCAGCTTTTGATTGTCTATCCTCAATGGACAAATTTATCATATTCATTACAAATTCAGGGTCATCTTTAAACAGTTTTGAATTTTCCAATTTAGTTTTTAGCTCGAAAATTGTTTCTTTAGAGGAAACCTGCTCCCCAATTTCATTGAGCACATTTATCAAGTCCTCTTTTCTTGTACATTTATGATACGACATTTTAATCACAATAGAAGAGTATAAAAAGGTATCTTACCTTCTTTTTTGTTGTTGTTGTTGAGCTGTATCAATCAGGAAAAGGATCACTTGAATTTATCCGTTCAAAAGCACAGTCAGAGTTCGAATGTTCCGTTCGGTTTGCGAAAGTCCTGAACAGTTTTTTTTTTCACAGCGCACTTTTAATTTAATGTCCTCACAGTCCACATCGCGATATCAATAGTCCTGACAGTCCACAAAGTTCATATCCCGATATCAATAGTCCACATGCCAGTATCAATAGTCCACACAGTCCACATCCGGCCAAGCACCCATTTTATGTGGGGATATGACACGGAGTTCTAGGGGTATTCACAATGAACTACACTGTTTTTAACTAATACTAACGTTTAATGTGGACAATTACATTACTACACTCTACTGTACAGATATGTTATTGACAGCGTTTCGATTATTTCTTCTCTTATTCAATAATAGTTTCTCAGCCTCTTCTTGAATGGAAGTCTTTTTGCTCATATAATGGATTGGATAGAAATTTCCATCTTCACTTTGTTGTAAAAGCACAGCACCTAAATCGAGTTTACATGCATCTGTATGCAGCTCTAACTTCGCGCCTTCCTTGAAAAGATGTAATACAGGTTCATTTGACAACGCGTTCTTTAGATTTTGAAAAGCTATTTTTTGTTCATGATGAAATTCAAAAGGTTTTGTTCCTCGCAATAAATCACTAAGGGGTCTGGCTATTATAGCGTATGAAGGAATATATTTTCTGAAATACCCTGTCAATCCAAGAAAACTTTGAACATCTTTCGCGTTTTTAGGTTCTGGAAAGTTACAGACTGCTACTGTCTTTTCCGATGAAGGTTGAATTGTACCGTTCTGAATTATATGCCCTAAAAAATTAATTTTTCTTTGCAAGAACTGACATTTTTTTAGATTTAATTCAAGGCCGTATTTGGAAGCGATTTCTAACACACGAGTTAATTTTTCATAAGCTTCTTTTTCATCTATTGCCGGAATTATTATATCATCTAAATAAATAATTAAAGTACCGTCTCTTAATAAGTCTCTAAACACGTAATTAATGTATCTTTGGAAATAGTTACTGCTAATAGATAAACCGAATGGCACTTTTAAAAATTCATATTGACCTGTTTCTGTTACAAACGCGGTGTATTTTCTGCTTGTTTCATCAACATCTACATGAAAAAATGCATTCTTTAAATCTAGCGTCGAAAATACTCCCCATCCCAACAAAACCTGAAAATTTTGGTCTTTTTTTTTCAATCGATAGAACGAGCATTCAAAATCAAAAATGTTCCAGATGACTTAAAATCAGAAATCCTGATTAATATTCTTGGTGAGAGGGCACATAACATTTTACTATACGTAAAAGATGACGAAATCAAAAATTATGAGTTAGTCAAATCATTAGTTTTAAGAGAATTCCAACCCACTGCTCAGGAATGCTTACTTAATTTTAGAAAAGCCAAAAAGCAAACAGATGAAACTCATGTACAATTCGCTACTCGTTTAAGTGCTATGTTTCAATATTACCTAAAAATTAGGAACGTTAATGATTTTAAATCCCTATTTGACTTAATGGTCAGTGATAAAATCTTAGACACTTTAGATCTAGAAACTGCTTCACATATTAAAATTTTGCAGGCGGATTCATGGCTTGTGCCAGATGAGCTAGGAAAAGCTTGCGATATATTTTTTATTTCGAAAAACAGATCACTGCATGAATCGCGAAACCATAACAATGTTAAGAGTAAAAACGATAATGATGCTTACATTAAAAACCGCGCGAACATAGTAAATACTAATTATTTCCAGAGACAGTTCCCAAAACATAACCAAAGTGTAAAACAAGAAAAAATAATCTCGTGTTATGTATGTGGAGGGCCGCATTTTGCTAGAAATTGTGCGAAAAAAACGGCGAAGTCAGAAAATAAAGATAAAAGTGTAGGGCATACCATAAACCAAATTAAAACTATTTCTAATCAAAATGACTTTTTGTTTAATGAATTACTGTAATTGACGCATTCACAAAATTTACTTGGTTATACCCAACCAAAAGTACAACAGCTCAAGAAGCCATTGAAAGACTAAAGTTGGAAAAAAAAAACTTTTGGGAATCCTTCACGTATAATTAATGACAAAGGAGGAGCATTTAGATCGAAGGAATTCGAAGACTACTGTGCTGAGGAGAAGATTAGTAATATTCAAATAACTACGGGAGTACCAATGGGCAACGGACAAGTTGAAAGAATCCATGGAGTGCTGATTCCAGTGTTGACGAAGATGTCCATTCAAGACCCGACTAAGTGGTTCAAGCATGTCGATTCACTACAACGTGTATTGAACAGTGCACCTTCACGCAGTACAAAGTACTCGCCATTTGAATTACTAATAGGAATCAAGATGAAGAATCCTGAAGACGTCATGATAAGAAATTTGCTTGAAGAAGAGAGTCAAAATCAACTATGTCAACATCGTGAAAACCTTAGAAGAGAAGCAAAGCAAAACATTTTGAAGATACAAGAGGAAAACAGGAGAACTTACAATCGAAAGCGGAAAAAAGCTCACCAGTATAAGCAAGGAGAGTTGGTAGCAATCATGAGGACTCAGTTTGGAAACAAATTGAAACTGCAACCAAAGTATTTTGGACCCTACCAAGTGACTAGAGTAAAACTCCATGACCGATATGATGTTGCTAAAATTGGAGACCATGAGGGGCCAAATGTAACGTCCGCATCAGCAGACCAGATGAAGCCTTGGTCTAAGCACTAATGAAGAAGAAGAACGAACGTGTATAAAATATTTGTGTAACTGTATACTAATCTATGTTCTTTTTTTGTTTTTTTTTTAGTTTGTATATTTCAGATCCTTAGTGTGTGAGCAGTGAGGACACTGCCTGTAGGATGCCCGAGAAGTTGTGGGATTTCCACATAGACGGCACTATAGAGGGCGCTGGCGACGCGAGCCACCAGCGAGCGAACTGACTAGAGAGAGATTAGCGAGCGAGAGGTCTCGACGAGGAGGTCAGAGCCAACGCTGCTAAGAAAAAAGGAAAGCAACCGGGATCTAACTGGCCGTGTAGGGACCAAGTAACCCGATGCTGGAAGGACAGTCACGTGAAGGTGACACATCCATCATCTGAATGCCATACACCGTTGTGAACCGTGGTGTGATAATTGTTAAGTGAAGAGACTGAGAAACTATTATTGAATAAGAGAAGAAATAATCGAAACGCTGTCAATAACATATCTGTACAGTAGAGTGTAGTAATGTAATTGTCCACATTAAACGTTAGTATTAGTTAAAAACAGTGTAGTTCATTGTGAATACCCCTAGAACTCCGTGTCATATCCCCACATATATATATATATATATATAATTCTCTACTCAGTTATTATTTTTATTAAGCATTTAAGTAAGGCAGTTATCGATAACTGGATTTATATATATATATACACACACATATATATATATATATATATATATATATATATATATTTCATTTCTGTTTCTGTGAACGAGTAATAAACAGATATATGATAGAATTGCACGGCAGTATGTCTCTTATTACACAATTTACAATTTTGATAAATCAATTAAATATTAGAATACGTAGTTTATAAAACGTAAAGACTTAGACATGAAACAAAAACTTAAGGATTTTAGACAACCATGTGCATTTATTTTAGCGTTGAACGAAACCAAATATAGAAAACATTTAATAAAAATATTTCTATAGAAAAAACATTAAATGGTTTCTGAAAATTTTATGCTCTTGCATTTTACATTCATCAATGCACATAAAATCACTGACCATCCCAAATGCAACATTGTGAGTGAAGCTTCCAATAGCAATGAGATTTGTCAACATGTAGAAGCACTTTAGACTTTCATACCCTTAAAACAGATCAGTCTCTCTTTTCAACTTTGAGGCTCATATCAGTCTTTACCGCTAACTATAGGGGTTACACGAAATTCTGATCCCACCGTGTTTAACTTATCGAATTAAATTGTTATTTCAACCATTTCGCCCTTATACTTTATAATAATTGTTCGATAAAGTTAGCCTTGATATATCTTGTCCTACATGGTGTTAGGTTTTAGATGAACAGCAATGTTTAAAGAATGCTAAACTTTACATCAAATACAATAAAATCTGGATGTGTATTAATTGAATTTTAAAGTCATTTTAATGGGCCTATATATCTTTAGCTACAAGAAAATGCTAATTGAATTAGCACTTCGTATATTTTCAAGTCTTACATGTCTTTATGAGTGGACTTAGAAAATCATTTGTGTTTAATTTTCAGAATTCCTGCCATTTGGCAATTTAGCCTTTAATGAATGAATGAATTGTTTATTAACGATAGAAAAATAACACCAGGACTAGTAATAGTAGACTTCATTATTTTGAACTACAGCCAAATGAAGAGAAAACTATCAGCGCCAGAGAAATTATCTGCAAATTATCCCACTATATTTCTTTCCAATGGGGCTGGCTTTTAGCAACTTAGCCTTTGCCGACATGGCAAGTCCCCAAACGAGAGATCAATTTCATGTTCTCCGCTATCTAGTGGCGACCTCGTTACCATATTTGGGCACTTGAACTAATTTTTGGGGTGGATCCTAGCAGGACACACTTCTTAGCGACTAATTTTTGACACCAAAAAATTTGGCGATAAAGCTTACAATATGGTAACTCAGCAAAATTTAGGGAATAGTAACCCCATTCGGACCGGATTTTTTGGACAGCGGTCATTTATTTTCTGATGGTCAACTTGGAGATGTGTAAGATTTTTCTAGAAAGCTGAAAGTGAAGGAATGAGTGGATTTTTTTCTTTTTATTTGAAACAGCTGCTGAAAGAATATTTGTTAGAGAGAAAGGAAGATGTGTTGATAAGTTCAATTTGGATGATGTATTTTCTCACTATTGCATCTTAGAAGCAACGGTTTTTCTGTTTTCTTCTTGAAGCCGTTATGGATACCATGTTTTCTTTTTTGAAGCTCAACGAATGGATATTTTTTCTTTTGAATGAAAGATGTAAGAAAGAAATGCTTGCTTTATAAGTGAGGGAACGATTAAAAATATTTCGGTGGGTATAGATGTTCGAAATATGAAAATAATTTGTTTTTCAGAGAATTGGAGATAGTTAATTCATCATCCTAAGGCATTCATATTGGATTTCTTTTCCCACTGTAGCGTTTTAAAAGCGACGCTTCTTCAGTTTTTCTTGTTGAAGCTGTTTTAGAAACCACGTTTTCTTCGTAAAAAAAAAACGACGGATGGATTTTTTTCTGAATAAAAGGTGAGAAAGTAATGATTGTTTTTTGTGTGCATAAAGGATTGATAGAATCTCGTAATGGATGCTCGAAATTTGCATTTAATTTCTTATTTTTGGTTTTATGTTTCCTATGTTGTCCGTTTTAGAAACCACGTTTTTTCGATGCTTTTCGTCTCTTGACGCCATTTTGAAAACCACGTTTCCCCCCTCTTGTTTAGGTCTCTGACGCCATTTTGAAAAACGCAATTTTTTACTTGGCGCCATTAGGCGAAAAACTTTTGTCGCCAAATACAGCAGTGTACTGTGCTAGGATTTTACCAATTTTTTTTTTAATTCAAGCTCTCGTCGGATGCTGAATGATGCCATGATGTCCTAATTTGCAAAAAAGCCTGTCTTCTTCATAGAGAGCACACATTTTTCAACTGTCAATAAACCACAGTTAAAAGGATTTTTTTACCCAAGAGGATTAGGGGAATCACGGACAGACCCTTTACAATTCTCGGTGGGAAAAAATGTAAATACACAAAGTAACTGTCCTAGTTAACCGTTCAGTTCGTGGTTTCACGGGAAGTGGAAGTAGAAGTTACAAAATGCCACATAATCATTTGACATGTGTGCCTGCGATTTTCGCGTCCAGAAAATCTATCGATGAGGTAAACAGGAGGACAAAGTCGATATCCCTGTATGTAAACCATCGCTCTATGTAAACTGAAGGACATTGGGCAGCGACGAAATTAAAGTGCTATGACACCGGCTACATGATAGATCTTTAGTGGTATTAGTATTCGAACTTACGACTGGGACAAAATAAACACCGTTTGCTAGTTTAACCCTGAGGGCTCTGTTACCATGGCCTGAGAACATAATGATTTTTAATTTTTCGAATGCAATAGTTGAGAAATTTATGCAAAGTCTATTACCTCTCTTCTATAAAATATAAAATCTCTCAAAGTTTCCTATTTATAATACCAAGGATATTTTTTTTGTCAATGTTAATCATGTTAGTCATGTTACCCGCTGAAAAAATTTCAAAATATTCTGTAATATGCATACATGTGTGTGCTCTTTGAATCTATTATCCAAATATTAATATTTGATTAGATACTTATGAAAATAATTAATGAACTTCGTAATTATTTCACTGGAAATTATTAATTAATTTCATAAAATGAAAAAAAGGGAGACTTTATTTATTATTTATGTAAAATATTATTTTTGACGAAATCATTTTTCAAAAACTTAAGTCAAAAACATTAAATCAAACACCTGTAAGATTAATGTTAAATTGTAAATCAAAGCCTATGCATTTCTCAAACTGTGGGGCGCGTCCACCCTAGGGGGAACGTGATAACTCTACGAGAGAGACACGAGCCTATTGAAAAGTCGAAAACAGAAGATTATTTTTTAAAAAAATTATTAATTTACTGAAAGTAAACAAACAAAACACATTCTAACATAAGAAAAATAAAATACACATTTACACTCTGATATACACTGTTAAATATATCAGTATTGCACAATGTATTTTATAGTTAATTTAAAAATACTAAGTGAAGAACAAGTTTAATAATTACCAGTGATCCCATGGGCTTGTCATACATAAAATTATATACAAAAATTAACACTTATATTGATAATTTTTGGAATTCGTACGGTTTATAATTATTCCCTTAACTGCCGATTAAATGTTGCGCGATTCGTTTCCCAATGCCATCGTTTTCCTCATAGGCGCGTGTGTTTGATGTATTGGGGGGGGGGGGAGGAATAAATAAACAAATTTTCTAAGATATGTAAATCCTTAGCAAACACTGTCGAGGTAATTTTATTGCATTCCACAGCCTTCGGAATAATTTTATGGATGATAGTGCGCAGAAAAGATCGTACTTCAGAAAGACGTATATATACATCCCTGTTATATTCTTCAGGGTAAACTAACCCAAACTTTAGTAAAGTTTGACAGCGAAATTTTATGTCGAGGAGGGATAAATACGAAAGCAATTTCATTAAATATATCTTTTATTGTTTAAATAAGTATAAAGTCAATGTGCTCGTTACTGGAGCAATCAAAATAATAAGTTGAATGTTAAAAACATAGTTCACAGAAAAATGACATTACCAGACTTTGGTCAACCGATTCGAACCTTTCCTTCTACTGTCTAACTACATCTAATAGAATTGATCGAAACATCTTAAAAAAGCGAAACAACAAACCAGTTGCATACGTCTAACATGTCTTCAGTCGAAGAGCTTAAACCACTTCTCACATTCCGTCTGAAACTCACGATCATATCTCAACTAACTTCGGTCTCCTTAATACTTACACGAGCCAAGTATAAAAATAGTTAAATTTGCATTGCAGTTGTTGCCAACCACAAATCACGAAACTCGCAAAAAGGTCGGGTTCGAATCCGTTTGTTTACTTGAGATCATGGCGCTGGATTAGAAAAACTTAAGGACACCATAAGAATTTGGATCCTAAAATAAATTTCTGCATAAATCTTTTCCAAATGTCTAACAATCCCGGGCAATTAACGCTTTGGCTGAGCGAGACATTTATATATGCCGGTGGCACTTTAGAGATTAAAGTCGTATTGTTGCCATAGCGTCAAAGTATAGTATTATTGAATTCTATACTATGTTATTGTGTAGAGGGGGGGGGGGGCACGATGGCAATTATTATTGAATAATGGGTCTCAAATACTGAAAATGTGAGAAGCACTATTTTAATGCGAAATAGTTGGTTAAATCAATGTCTATATAGGATGGAATATGGAAATATGAGATAATAGTTCAAGTGGTATTCACATCACTTGAGCACTTTTTAGAATGAGAAGGTATGTCAACTGCAGTCCATTTCGTTATTTTATTAAAGTGTTATATAAACAATTGAGTCATAGTTTAAGAATCGCAAGATATGCAACACCATTTTAACCAGAGTATTTGTTTACATTCACCTATGAAACAAACGAATTTCAGGAAGAAAAAGAGTATTACTGAAAAACATTATTTAACCTGGTTTACAATTCCATTGAATAAATAATTTCACGATCCATTTAGTTTAACAAAAATGTTTGTTTCAACACATAAATAAAATTCGTTTTTCTCACCCGCTTCCGCTATGTCTCGTGTCCTTGAAATAAATCCAAGTCACTTTGTGCAAAAGAATTCAACAATGGAATTCTCGATATGAGATCAAAATAAAAATAACTGAGTTGTTGTCGAAAGAACCGCTTTCTATTTCTTCCATAATTGCCTCAAATGGAATCCACAAAATGGCGCCTTCATCCAAGCGCAAAACCATTTAATTTTGGTCTAATTGAAAACGCGTTTCTTTCTTTTATGTTCCACTCTTGGGTATATATATGCCAAAGCCCAAATGTCTGTCATCAGTTGCTTCTGATTTTGTAGCAATTCAGATTCAGAATGATCTCTCAGGTAAAAAAATGTTTTTCCCTTTATATTTTCCAAATAAATTCTTAAAAATTATTTTTAGGGAAAACTTATAGTTTAAATCATCTTTCGAATTGTAATAAAATATTTTAATAGCTTTTAACGTTAGTAGAATGTAGTAAACAACAAGAAAACTTTCACAGATGCTTTAAATATTGCATTGCAGATTTAGAGGAATTTAAGGAAAAAATGAACGAATATAAATTTTTTGCTTTTCAATTTCGATCATTTTTTTACATATAAGTAGTAATATCAATGCGTTTTGGTAATAATATGTAATATTTGTAAGATCAATAATAAATGTGCATAATATCGATATTTATACACATCATATGCAAGTAAATAAAAACTAAGAGTTAATTTTATAAAATACTTCTTCGCCTAAATTCTTTATAGTTACATATATTCAATGAGATATTAATTTTCAATACAAATTAGCAGTATTTTTACTAGAGAAAAGATTTTTTTTTTTCATTATTTAAAAGTTGGTTAAAGAACAAAATTTTATTTTTTGCATTTTAAAGACTTTAAAATAATTATTTTGTTTCTTACAGCTCTTCATCTTGTCTGCTTTAGCAGTTGCTGCTTTTGCAAGTTTACATGAAGTAGTAAGTAATTTTTTCCCCAACACAACAATCATGTTAGTAAATATATATATATAATTTTTGCTTCGTTGAGAGATTTCGACACTAAAATATAGATTTAGGGATTTCAATGTAATTATAAATATGAAATCACACGCATAAAGTAAGAATTATATGTTTATAATACGCGATTTTTTAGTATGAAGATGTTTTACAAGGACTTTTATCTTTTTCTAAAAATACATTTGAATCGGAAAACTGCTGCCATAATTATTTAATTTTTCTTTGAAATAAGCATCTTAATCTTTCCGGAAACATGTTTCCTTTTGAAATTTCGGCAGTTATGAACGTTGTTCTAAATTAAATGAAAAACTATTAAAAGTAAAGTTATTACAGATATAATTTCCTATTCGCATACATTAATAAGTTGGTAGATTTTAAATAGTAATAAATATTGAATTTTACACAAGAAATTTTATTTTAAAAATTTCAACATAAATAAATATTTTTTAGATAATGAAAAACAGTATTAACCTGAATTTCTTTCACTCTCTTTACTTATTATCAATAAATCATAATGAACTTATTATTGAAATAATGTGTAACAAGTAGAAAGCATTTTAGGGTACGTGTTCCATTATTATCTGCACTTCGTTAAGCACTTCGCTTTCCTTATAAAATTTGGGAACTATCTACAGTGGACTAAAATCATGGCTTAATAATTAATCAATTAATATAAACTTAATATAAGAAGATAAAATGTAAATTATATAAAACGAATATTCTGAACAAAACAAGTTTTTAACAATATTCGCCACTTTCTCCAGGCGGCATAAAATACAAAATATTCAAGAATAAAAGTAATAAGAAAGGACTAATGTTTCATTATGCAGACCTACATATTTCATTCCATGCTTTTGCAATCTTGATATCATAATATTTCGTGCATAAGTTACAAAATCCCTTTTGAAAACAAATCCCCCTTATATTTAATATTTCATATCCTTAATGCAATCAATCCTTAATGCAATTATTTCATATCTTCATTGCAATCTTAGCCCGTCCACCACTACGCACCCCAACCTTACAAATTTGGGTACAGCGTGAAGGACAAGCATGGGGAGCAACACCGTGAGGAATCTGGAGACGGTCACGCTGTGCACGGAAGCTATGGATTCACCGACAACAGAGGAATCCACCGACAAGTCAACTACGTAGCCGACAAAGCCGGATTCAGGGCTCAGGTCAAGACCAACGAACCCGGAACTGCCAACCAGGACCCCGCTGCCGTACACATCATCTCCAGCGCACCCTACGGACATGGAGGGCACGCTGGAGTTGCTGGATTGGTATATGCTGGAGATCTAGGATATGCCGGATATTAATTTAACCAGAAATATAGAACGGAAATCTATTATAAAAATGTTTTCATTGTCCTTTCAAAAAGAGCTAGGTGGAAGTATGGTGAAGATGTGGTTTTTCTGATATCAAATAAATTCCAGGATCGCTTGGAAAGTGTTCGATACGGGCTATCTCAGGAATATCTGACAAATATTTCCGTGATTTGTACATATACATGAAATAAATTATTTGCAATTTCACATTAGTTTTATCTGTTCTTTTTATCTGCTTGTTTAAACATATTGAAATATTAAAATAATTTTTTCACTTTTAAAATTGAAAAACTTGAATGATTTGATATTTTAAAAATATGAAATCGAGCAGGGATATATAAATTATGTAATATATACATTATTTAATTTTTTTTACAAACTGAAAACTTCTAAAATTGTTTTTTTTTTGTTGTCATTTTTAAATAAGAATTGCCATGAATATGTACTTTTAATTATAGTAGCAAAGTACTATGTACTTTTAATTATAGTAGCAAAAAACATTTAAACGTTAATTTTTTAAAATCGTTAAAAACATACTATGAACTGATTTAGAAATATACTTCAAACTGTATTCAGATTTTAAGTTTCAATCTTGAAGTTTACCTCTACTTTCTGAAATTATTTTCATGAAATAAATTATATCAATATTTTCTTAACTTTTTTGTAAAAATACCAAGCCATATTTCCTTTTTAATTTATATTGCGTCCTGTCTCCAATGAATTGTTCAATTGAATGTAGTTCTTAAATAATTAGAGAGATTCTCAGAATTTTTAAATATAATTATTGCAACTCTCCAAAGTCTTCAAACACTTAAGCTTTTACATTAATATTGAAGCTATGTATGATCTGTATCAAAATGGAAATTTACATATTTTAATTCTCTTCATTAATACATTATTTTCTTTTTAATAGCTATAAAATAAATCTTCAATACTTTATATATATATCTTGTGAAATATTAAAAAGATATGATATTTTTGTAAAAAATACTACAAGGTTTTTAAGACTATTTTATAAAATTAAGAAGAATTTGTAATGACTTAATATAAAAATTGTATGTATCTTAGATCTGAAAAAAATGCTTATCAAAAGAGTTAACTTCTTGAATTTATCTAGGATTGGGGGCTGGAGGTAGCCTAGTGGTTAGAGCATCGGATTCAAGACCGCAGGGCCTGGGTTCGGTGCCCGATGCTACCAAATACCACCGAGTATACATGGAATACGTGCTCGTTCAGTGGGTCCAAAAGATTTGTGGGCTGTCGCAGCAGAAACCACGAGTGCAGGGCCTGGCGAATGTTTTCCTCCCCTTCAGTTCCATACCTAAATTGTGGAGATAGGTGGTGTCGCCATCTATCGTTAAGAAGTCCAACCTGTATGTCTTACAGGCTCTGGCAACTTTCATTCCTTCCCTTCGGGAAGGACACGATAACAATATCTAAGATATTTTCTTAAAGTAAAGCTCAATTTATTCGCTGGTTTTCATCTACCTCTTTTCTAAGAAATTTTGAAAAATTATACAAAATTAATTGAATAGGATATCATTAAAGTCTTTCTGAGCAAAGACGGTGGAATCTGACGTTTTTATAGCATTTAAGAACTTTATTTTTTATCTTAGGAAACCGTCTTCGCTTGGGAAGCTCACGTTTTTATTGTATCCATATACCTTTACCCTGTCTTTGTAGACCATTCTCACTTAGGATGCTGATGCATAACTTTACCCTGTCTTAGGAAACCGCCCTTGCTTAAGGTCATGACTCATAGATTTACCTTGTATACAGACACAGTTTTCTTATTGGAAGCTGACGTTTTTACTATGTCCACATAGCATAACCTTCCGTCGAACACCGTTTTCTCTTAAGAAGTTTAAGTTTTAATTGCATCGATATCGCTTTACTTTGTCTTCGAATATCGCTTGCGAATGAATTACTGAGTTATATTTTGTGCTCAGCATTTTTTTTATAAATAAAATATATGCTGATATTATTTTTCATTAAAATAAGTGTAAGGATTCGCTGCAGTAACCATGTTTGAAAAAAAGATCTTAGTATTAATGTTTTCTATAATTTCTATTTTTTTTTAAAATTAAATCACTTTGAAATAATAATCCACAAATTAAGAATTAATTTCCTTATTTATAATAAATATATATTTCGCCAAAATATCATTTTAAAGAAGTGTCTGGGGGGAAATTTTAAAAGTACAATTTCCCCCTTCAATTTTAAAAGCAACTTTAAAATTTCTAACAACAAACATGTTATCAGTCCCTGCAAAAATTTCTTCATTTTTTTACTTTTTCAAATAATTTGATAGCAAAAACATTATTTTTAAGTTTTTGAATTGGTGACTCGGATATTTTTGTACATCAAAGATTGTTCATACTCATTATCAATATCGAGAACAAAAGTCAGTTTAAAAACTGCGCGATAAAATGAAAATGAAAATAAATCTTATAAACAAAATGTTTTTAACTATACTCATACGGTGGCTTCTAGAATTGATCGGATATTTCTGAAATTTGTAAGATAAACCCTGTAGCTGAATTTGCAAAATTTTACGTAACCCCTTAAGCGGTCAGTTTTCTTGCCCAAAATGTTCCAAAAAAGAGAATATTTCTTATTGCATCTAACTAAGTGTAATATTTTACAAAATGCGAAAACGGAAACATTTTATTTTAATTTTCACTTTTAAAGTTTTCATACTATTTTTCTTTTATAATTGTTGATCACAAAATCCCCTAAATGCTTGTTTTTTATAAGTTCACTTTGTATGCTATGAATATTGTTTCATATATCTTAATATAATTATCTCATACTTACAAAAAATTTCATGTTCGTACCTCTTTTTCAAGCGGTTGATTTTGTGTGGCTGTAGGTAAATTGGGGCATCCAGGCTGTAGGTAAATGGCGGCTGATAACTCCAGCAGCTGCTCACTGGATTTGCAATGTGTGAAGGATAAAAAAAAATTGGCAGTTATAGAGACTGCCGATAGAAGTGAAAGCTTAGAACTTTTAGTATTAAAATTTGAAATTTCATAATGTTTGAACTAAAATTATCAACCTCAATCTGGTTTTCACATCTATTGACTCTCCGAGCAACAACTAAATGCATGATTATATGTTTTTTTATTATTCAAATATATTACGGGCTATACAAGATCATGACAAAATATAAATACAATTCAATTGAAATAAGAATTAATATACAATCATATTGTTGAGTGCCTCGCCACTTGTAAGAAGCTGTGATTGCTTCCCAAATGTAGGGAGGTGAAATATGATCAGCGATTGGGGTGCCCCCGCTAAGACGCGGGGAGTGAGAGTGCAATGACCAGAGATGGCCACGGGCTTTTGGAATAAAGAGACATATATACAACGCAGTCCACTATTTAGTCTTTTGAGTATGAGTCTTTTAATTTAAACTGAGCTATCGATGGGCCAAAACACATATTATTTATAGATAGTTTTTGTATTTATTTAGATTTCAATGTATTTGATTTTTAACATTATTTTAATTGTTTGCATCATTGTCATTATTAATTTCAACAATACTTAGACTTTTTGTACTTTCAATTATTTCATTTTGTTCTAAAAAAGATACAATAGTCTTATGGTAACTAAAGTAAGAAAGGAAAATGTTTGAATCAAATTTATCTAAGTAACGCGTAAAAACCACATCTATCGTTGTTTTATATTTTGTAGTACTGAGTTTTCGACCATTGGACATATTTAAATTAAGTGTTTCATTTAGAAAATCAATTAGTGGTAGATTTTTATCATCTGCAAAGTTAATATTGAAGTCTCCACTTAAAATCATCGGTACATTATCATATATTTTTCGCCAAATCTTTTTCCGAGTATTTCAGAACCTTCCTTTGTATAAATCATCAAATTTTTGAATAAAAATTGTCGTATCTGTCTCATAGATTTTCCAGGCGAAATATAAACGGCAGCCATTAATATGTATTGTCCATTCTCGGATCGCAACGAGCAATGCACAGTATATACACATTGAACTTTTCACTAAATCCATTCAATTTCACTTATAAGATATACACAGCACTATACGTCAGCTGTATACCTACTGATATGCTGCTATAAGCATGTCGGTGACGCGAACGCACGAGATTTCACCCATCGAAACTGTATAAGGCGAACAGCACACTGCGCATGCGCCAGTCAGAGCATGTCGGTGACGCGAACCCATAAGATTTTCCCCTACCAAAAAGTGCCCAACGTAGCTAAAGAAGTTTTCACTTCAAAAATCATCCCATCAACACAACCAAGCTGTTGATGATCTGTAGTGACGTGGTTGCGCAAAATACACTCATAGCACTAACCAGTGACGGTAACGGTAACAGGACCACAAAAGCATTCATCTCTTCGAAAAAGTGTGGCCCTGTCATAAATAATGCCGCATCACACAGTGACCTTTGCAGGAGGAAGTGGTACTGGTTGAGTTGAGAGTGGATTTCCTGTTGCCCAAATTTGGGAATTCTGTATATTGATATATCCTGTCAGATGGAAATGGGCTTCGTCTGACATTAAAATTTTCCACGGTCATTCATTGTCCACTTCCATGTAAGCAAGAAATTCTAAAGCTAAAATTTCTTTTGCCGGCAGGTCAGAAGGAAGCAACTCCAGGACTCGGCGAATTTTGTATGGATAACAATGCAAAAGTTTCGTAGAATTTTGTACACCATGCTTATAGGCCTGTTAAGTATTCGGGCAATTCCCCAAGCACTGCACGATTGTAAGCCACCGTTCGACTCCTCTTGCACTTCTGTGGCCTCTTCTTCAATTATCATCGAAATAACTTTTTCCTTCCTCAACACCACTGCACATGAAAAGAGCCTGTCTCTTCGAATTTTCAAATAATTTCCTCCAGACCTTGGCCAGTCATTCGGATCAATATGTCTTTTTCATGCCCTTGAGTGTCCAGAACTTCTGAAGAGCTATTGGTGCATAGTCATTATTATTGTAATAAAAGCTTTACAAGCAGATAGCGGTCCCTCAGTGAGACAGTCATGGTGAAATTATCAGATCTGAAATGAGGGAAAAGTCGTGTATCCGGTGTTTTATAACGATTGAAATGAGTCGGGCGCATGACAGTTATTTTCATTTAGATATTCTGATGCTTAGAGCGTCATCTGTTGATAAAACTTGGAACTATTTTTTCTTATGTCATATGCTTTACCCCTCCTTTAATAATATTCCGTTTAAATTTGACGTCTTTCGATCAGTAGTTCTTCTTTTATAGAGTTTTGAAACTTTAATTATAATCACCGTGTATATAAAACGCGGACAACATGTTGATCTATTTTAAGTATTTTTATAGATATATTCTAAGTGTGCGAGTACGCTTGATAGGGTTCCTCCAAAACTCTTAATAAGTCTAAGGGTTCCATGATTCGATAAATTTTGAAGACCATTGGTCAATGGGAAGAGTTTGAACCCTTTACTTCCCTTTTTGTGTGAGCCCCAGCAATAAAAAGGGATTTGAAGTGGAGATGGACAACAATACTAATTTTTTGTCATACCCATATCACAGAGAAGTATCTGTTTCTTCCAATGAGTTATTTCCATAACATGTTTCTAAGTTTTCTCAGAGTCTGGGCGAGCGCTTAGGAAGATTGTTCTAGTGGCCTGCATCTCGTACTCATTTTACCAAATGAGTAAAGGTTGATTCTGTATAGTTTTGCATTATATTTGATATTCTACTTCTCTTATAAATTTAGACTTATTGATAAGCGAAATATATTTACGATGTCTTTGGGGAAATGATTTACTTAGATGATTTCTACACCTGCTTACACGTTAGATCCAAGTGATAATCTTTGGAATGCGAAATATTTTGAAAGTATATTTTTAGTTATTACAAAAAATGTAAATTATAGCTTTGAGTAAGAGAAGGCTTAATGTTGAACCCAATAAAGGTACCGGCAATATCAAGACTTCTTTCTAAAAAAAAATAGTTTTAAAAAATTCGACTATTTTAAATATTCTACATTAAGTAGTCCAAAATTTTATACGAGAATAGTAAAAGAAAATACAAGTATTTTAATATAGTATTTTTCAAATATTTTTGAAAGTACTTGAACCACAAACTCGTTTTCTACTCACAACTTTCTAAGAAACATTGCTCTTTGTACTTCTTATATAATTCCTGTGACATTTTCTACGTTTTGCGTTACCCTCTTTTCTCATGAAAATGTACGAAGTGTTACAGAAAAAGCAAAAGTATCACAAACATTTAAATTAAAATTATAAAGTATAAGACAGGTGGTTTTTAAATTAGGAGAAAACAATGATAACAAATTTTGAAAGTATTTAGAATGTAAATAAAGAGCACCAAAACAATATAGCTTTTAATAATGTACATGATTTCTTCACAAAAAATTAGCAAAAGTACCAAATCAAAAATATACCTAGACTCTTGTATAATTTTTTTAAGATATTAAATGTCTTATATTTCCAAAATTGATTTCTCGTTACGAAGAATAATATAATAATTTTCTTAATAGAATTTTTTTTATATACCATGTTTTTATAACCATTTTCATGCATTTTCATCCACTTCTGAGCTATAGTTAAAAGTTTAAGTCTCTAGCCTATCGGGAATTAATTTAAAATTAATTACAAAATTCCATGCGGGCATGCATACAAGAAAGCGAGTTTATAAAAAAAATGATAACCTGGGACCCTCTTTGACCCCAGAGCCACGAAATTGTATACGTATACGAATCTCGACCTGTGCTATCGACAGGTGGTCTTTGTTCGTGTAAATTCGTGTAAGTTCCGGAGTTATGGAACCCTTTGTAGAAATCAAGGCCCGCCTTTTCGGAGGCCCGGTTTCAAGACTAGAACTTCTTTTTTCACATTTTTATGCATTGTCATCCACTTCTGAGCTATGGTCAAAATTTCAAGTCTCCAGCTCATCGGAAATTACAAAATTCCACCCGGACAGACAAGAAAGTGAGTTAATAAAAACATGGTATAAAGGGATACTTTTTTTAACTATTCATTCACAATTTACATATGTTAATTACAAAAATATGCACTTTTTACATAGAATTGTATACTATTCTTTTCTTGTTTCATTTCACTGTTTTAGTATCACTTCAATATGTGTATTTATTTAAATCTGAAACTGATTGGATTCAGTTATGTGAAAGTACAATTGAGAATTTATAAAAAAAGTGCCAGAAATAATAATTTTAAGCGTTATTTTTCTACTTCGTGTTGTCAATTTCTGACCACAGTTACAATAGCTGATTATTTCTATAGTTCAAATGTACACTGAGGTTTAATAAATGAACGGTAGAGAAAGAATTCCGCTTGAACGAAGCAATGTAAAAGAAGAACAGAAATATATATGTGACCGTTAAAGAATGGAACTTCAATCATTTCATAGAATAACTAGATATTTCGTGAAAGAACTAGGCAAGTCAGTTAAAGTATACAATAGATGAAAAATTTTATACTTTGTAGTAACCCTCTTTCCCGTCTACCCTGTGACCCAGCCAAAGGTGTGGAAGGAAGTGAAGGATTATTCGACATGATAATTTCCGATTATTTTATTTAGCACTTTAATCGACTCAAGCACAATTCAATGCAACACTATAAATAGGATGTTCCAATCAGTTAACAGAGGGAGGGGACGAGAGTCACGTTTTGGGAGAATACATCTAATAAACAACCTTATAATAATAGCTCTTCTAACTCAATATTACTTTACAAGGTAGAAATGTAGCAAATAGCCGCTTGACCTATTTAATAGTTTAAGTATCAAACGTAATATGAAGGTGACAATGCCTGGACTGTAGGCAGTCTTCTAATCAATTAAGGTATAATTTATCAATATCAACTTCTTGTCTTTAATCTCTCACAAGGTCTTTCTAACCCTTTGCGATATTCTTCCCCTTGTATCTATCTCACTTGTTACCTTTAGTTAAGTATAGTCGGTACCCCCTATACCGCTAATGTTAAATTGAGCTATTTTATGTACCTTTTTCTCAGAAACTGTTCAACATAAAAACTTCAAATTTTGTCTGTATATTTATTGTACTTTTATATTTATACTGAAGTGGGCTTTTTGAAATATATTGTTAAGTTTTTTCAAAATCTTTCATCGTAAAAGTATCGCTATGAATTCTTTGAAAATTGTCATTTATTTTCACGATAACTAACTTAAACAAAAATATTTTAGGAATTTTTAAAAAAAAGCTCCCTTCAGTATATATAGTTACATATCAGTTATGTTCAGTGAAATTTGCATCAGGATCCTATCAGTCAATTCTGAGAAAAAAGAACACGCAGCTTGAAATTTATGAATTTGAGATGTAAGCATTTTTAATATGAAGTGTCACACCATTCCAAAAACTATGAATTACAACATGTATTTGTCCCATTTTATTACACATTAGCTTATCCTATATATATTTTAAGACATGTTTGTTTCCTATTTTACTTATATTGGCCAGAAAATACATACATAGCATTTTTCAGTTTTCGTTTAACGAGATGTTTCGTAATATTTACATTAGTTTTCTCAAAATCTGTATCAATTTTTGAAGAAATTTTATCTGTGAAGAATGACAAACATCAAAGTTGAGAATAAACCATCATGAATGCCTTGTAATAATGTATCAAAATGTGAAAGTAAGGATTTTGGAATATGTGATTATGCCTAACCTTCTAACTTTCTACTATCTACCCCCCCCCTTTTTCACTTTCTAATTCACTAACCCTTTTAACTCGCGAACTAGAACTATATATAATAAACTTAATTTGCATATCACGCCTTCTTCTTAGGAGAAGATTTATTATTTTTGATAGCCCCAACGAATTCCAAGAGGATTAGTATAACGACGCGTATAGATTCGTCACAACTTTACCTAGTTATTCTATGAAATAATTAATAATAAACCATTAAACAATTTCAAAGTTATTTTATAAATTAATTGATCCTAAATAGCTAACTAAAACCTCTCGAAAATACATTTTATCACTCTTGCGGATATTAATTGATAAGTAATAAGGAAAACCAGTTGATATAATTTATTATTGCTCATATTGCTAGCATTAGTTAAACAGAAATGAAAAAAAAAGAATATGTTTTGCATCTGTTATTGCACAATTAACTTTCTACTCCTTGAACTTCAAGGATATCAAAATGGTGGAGTAGCCAATAGTCATGTGATGCTTTAGCACATTTTACTTCTGCTATCAAAGTTAATAACTTTTAATGAGTAAGTGCAGCACTGCTTTCATTTGTCCTTCGCTTATTTTTTATAAAGATTCAAATTTCTCTTGCATTAAATCTTTCTTATTTACAGATTGGTCACCTGCAGAAGTCACTGCTTGAAAAAACAGGTTTCAAAAATATTTGCTAATAATTCAAAATGTAAAACACTAACATAAGTACACAGTCTAAATTCTACGTTTGAAAGCAATGAAATGAAGGGTACTTACACGCAAATCACATTACAAAACAGCTATAAGCGGTTTGAAACTGACTAAAACAATCTAAAATCGATTCCAAAGGCTTTCCAGTGATACTTTTTTCGAGTTCATACTTTAATGAACAAGTAATCGTTATTCTGTAGAATACCTAGTTAAATCATAGAATTCACTAATTTTATATGCTTTAACTGACTTGTCTAGTGATTTCATGAAATACCTAGTTATATATTCTATGGAATAACGGATTTCGCACTTAAACGTAAGGTATATATAAACATTCGATCCGTTTGTACACATCGACACCTAATTTCCGTGACACAACAGTTGAGTTTCTACCTAGAAAATATGCGTCGTAAATTCCTTTCCTCCATATTTTCGGGAAAATATTTTTGTCATTGATTTCCTTTGCTTCTTAAAACTATTTGTAGTTATTGTTGTTGAATCTTTACATTTTTTTTACGTGAAAATTTTTTTGATAAATCTTTCTGAAATGATTTAATGAAAAATATAAAATTTGTATAGATAAGAGAAGCAATTTTAAAGTCTCTCGTTGTATATTATTTTCATGAAGGAATTGACCTTTAAATTGGACATAATTGTTTTGAACAAATGAAGCGCAGAAGAATGTATGGCATGCACGTGGCATGTCGAAAGGGAGAAACACACTTTCACCTTTCTCCAATAAACGAGTCCTGAACTTGAAATGGAAACCGAAAGATAACGAATTCACGCATGAATACTTCAACCTCTTGATCTCATTTGAAATTTTTGGCGTTCAATTTTTGATATAAATACGGCGATTAGTGGTTTTTCACTATTATTCAATCAAATACTTCGGAAACATATCCACTTCAAAATGATCTCTCAGGTATTGTATAAGATTTTCATACATTTGCATTTTTCAATTGCTTTGAAAATCCTGTTAATTTTGGTTCGTGAGATGATTAAAAGCTTTTTTTTCTCTAGACATTTCTAATAAACAGCAGTTGTCTCTAACGTTAAAAAACTGTTGCGTTTCTAAATTACAACTCTTTAAAAGTTTCTGGAGTTTTAATAATATTTGAAATTTTAAACAATTTGCTAAATTGATTTTATTTCCAAAAAATATTTTTAATAAAATAAAAGAAACTAATAATAAATTAGAAGTATTGTCAGTATAAGTAGATGTTTTTTTTATTATTAAATCTTAGAATGATATCTAAAAATTTAATCAGCAGTTTTTGCTTATTTAATGATGTGATATAAAATTTTAATGGTATTAATACATTTCTATAATGAAATATTATTTGTGAGAGTATATTTAGTAAAACTGAAAAGTTAATTGAAATATAATGCATTATATCTAACGGAAAAGAAGAGTAACTCCATTTTATGTTTGTAAACCAAATTATGCATTTACGCTCTTATAAAGATTTCAAACTAATTTAATATTGTTCATTACAGGCTTTCGTTTTTGCCGCTTTGGCTGTGACCGCATTTGCCAGTCTTCATGTTGTAAGTGTCTAACTTATATCTCTTAATTTTTCTTAATTTTTTTAATTTTTCAGCTTTTTTAAATTAAATTTTTTTCCCCTGTAATACATGTTTTTTATTTACGTTAATACAATTTATTTATATGGAAGGTTTCGGCGATTTTAATAATAATTTCTCATTGGAATGATAAAACCAAAATTTTTGAAAGAGTAATACTGTTACTTGGCTTACAATTTCTTAAAAAAATTAGTCATTATATAATTTTTTGAAGTTTTTTATTACAATTATTTTTATTATAACATTGTTTTGTAACTGTTGTTGATTATGTGTAAATTATTTTTTCAGCTTTTCAAATTTAAGTATAATAAGTATAATATTAAGTATTAAGTACAATAAGTATAATATTAAGTATAAAGCATAATAAGTATAACTTAAGTATTCAAATTTTAGCATAATAATTTTTATTTGATCATTAATTGTTTGAAGTGAATGATAATTCCTCTCCTTTAAGCATTATTTGCTAAAGTGTCTGCTTATTAAAATAAATTAGATGTTTTAAAATATAAATCGCAGCCAATACATTTAATTACGTTGTGTAATTTATAAAGATTTGATTTAGAGTACGAGTATATGTAGTAGATTTCATCATTACAAGTACATCACATTCCGTACATAAGTAAATACATAAACATAAGATGTTTCATCTCTATTGGAGACATATAAAAACCAAATTATTATGTCTAATACCAAATCAATAAAATTCAGAATTTACATCCTTGAATATCTGTTAAAAGTCCTTACAGTAATGAAATTCAGTCCTCAATACTTAACAGATTAAAAGCTCTTGTCTATTTACCAAAACATCATATAATTTAAAAATTATGATCCTACAGTTAACCTTGTTCCTTTTATTTCTTAATCAATAGAGTCAACAACAATTAACATCTTAAAGATACTTTTCATTTTAGTGAAAACCATTTGTAGAGTCAGAATCATTTTAAGATTAAATGTATTTCTTTCAGCCTGTGCATCATGCTCCCCAGCCATACAAGTTCGGATACAGTATAAAGGACCACCATGGTGAGCAACACCGCGAGGAGTCCGGCAACGGAGGACACGCTGTCCGGGGAAGCTACGGGTTCACCGATGATCGTGGAATTCGCCGAGAAGTCCATTACGTCGCTGACCACGGTGGCTTCAGAGCTCAGGTCAAGACCAACGAACCTGGTACTGCCAACCAGAACCCCGCAGCTGTTCACTTGATCTCCGACGCTCCCTATGGACACGGAGGATACGCTGGAGCCGCCGGATTGGGATATGCTGGAGTTGTAGCTGCTCCTGTAGGCTACGCCGGTCTTGGAGGAGCTGGATTAGGGTATGCAGGATATGGAGCAGCCGGGTTGGGATACGCCAGAGGATATGGAAACCTCGGTTATGGAGGCAATGGTCTTGGCATCCTTGGAGGTTTAGGATACGCTAGATATGGTTTTTAAGATATTTATTGCGAACGATACTTTGAATTTTGAAATAAATGTAAATATTTTACCATTAAAAGTTTCCAATTGTTTCTTCTATTCAAAATTCTGCCGACATCATTTTATGTTGATTCACTGTGAATTACATATAATATATGTGATATAAATGAGATATACGTATTTACAATTGTTACTTATACACATTTTTTTTATCTCAATGCATATTTCACATATAATGTGCATTAAAAATTAATATAAATATTAAAACCAATAAGTTACTCAAAAACATTTTTCTTGTCTAATGTCTATTTGAATGAATGTTATTCGTTTTAATACTTCAAAAGATAATATTTATTTGAGTTTTATTATTTCTTTTAATATTTTTCATGTTTTCATCCCAAGAAATTACGCATATTGAAATATTTTCAGACCTCAATTTAATGAATTCATCAGGACCTAACATTTGTTTCGTTTGATCGAGGTTATTCGTTATATCGGGTTCCAAACAAAATAATTTTTTTTTTGCGTTTACCTTTTGGAAATCCTACAATAAGCAACTACACAAAAGTATTCATAATCAGAAATTTTACACTTTGTGACGGATACGCGACCTTATTACTAATCCTCTTGGAGAAACTTTGGGGCTAGCGTTCGCGTTCTTTCAAAGCCATCCCTCAAGAAGAAACTTTGACATTTAAATTAGTTTGACTATATAAAGTCAAAAAAGGTTTTGTAAATGTAAGATAGAAGGAGCAGAAGAGCTGTTGCGGTGATTCGTTGGTGAGAACCTTTCATTGAGTATATTTCATTATCACAACTCGAGTTAAGGAAGGAGTTGCTAAGATAATAAATTAGTGGATTAAGGATATGAGATAGATTGAATCAGATTTAGTTTATCAGATCACTTGCGCTTGTTCACTTATACTTGCTTACGTAGAGTTGTTCACTTAGAATATATATATATATATATAATATATAGATAGCTCTCTTTATATATTACTCCTAGGGTCTCCTTTTGTAGTTTCACTTGTGATTGATGAAGTGTGTTTGATTAGTACTAAAATAAGAGTTATTACGGAAGTTTCTGGAGATGCTTTGTCCCCCCCCCCACCCTTATTTAGGCAAGTCGGTGAAGGAGTGGCTCCAAATAGGCCGCGCTCACAACTTTTTATTCAAATGCTAAAAATACTAAAAAGGGATTATTACACGCCAGTTAATTGAAAGTTTTAAAAATAGTGACTGACAGATATTTGAATCTTTTTTATTCCTGACTCGAAAGTGTTCTCTTTTCGGCTTTATGCACAGAAGAAAATACTGCCTCATTTACATCCTGCTGCATAACATATGCTTTCACAGTTTCTAAGCAATGCAAAGGGTTGGAAAGTGTAACAGTTTTGATAAAAGTTTCCTTATCGATTTCTGAATCAGAATCGCTATTCACTGACTCCGACAAATCAACAGTTTCCTGAACTTCGGGTGCACAGGTAGGCAGTCCATCATCAAATGTAACATAATCTTTAAAATCTCAAAATATCCTTAGTTGTGGAGTGGGATGATATAAGTAAGGATTTTCCTGTCCTATTCAAAACTAGCATGATAGGTTGCACTCATGATTCATCTGCATCCTTGTCAGTCGAAATTGGTTACTTACAAGAGAAAAATCCTTTTTCTATTCGTTACAAAAGAGATGGTATTTGGAAAAAAAATCATATTTTTCCTAATCGGAACTAATAAAAAAATTTCCAGCTGTTGAGATAATAATTCTTTATTTGGGGATTTATTATTCGTTAAATAGGGGATTTGCCTTCATTTTAATCGGGGAAAGAACAAAATTTGTTCAATCGGGATCCGACTCTATATCAAATGAAGATGTTTTTGTACCTCAAATTTTGTCCAAGGGCTGATAAAACCAAAAAAAAAAATGCTCGAATGAATTTAGGATTATTTGAAGCTGAAATCCAAGTTTAAAAGGAAATGGTTAAGATTTTTTCCAGGGATTTTTACTCTTGCCATATTATTATTCAATGTATGTGGCTCGAATCATGTGCGTGCATTCACTTTTGATTTAAAATGGTATCAGAAAGACATCTTTAAAAAATAACTTTATAGATAGTAATAAAACTGTGGACAATAACTTACCTTGTCCAGCAAAAAAGTTTAAAGCGGGTAAAGTAATAGTAATTTTATTTGCAATGGTCCTAAAATAATTTTTTTCATAGATTGTAAAAAATGAAATATGCTTGCAGAGATTATAATACGGCCATAGTGACTTCTTAAATTTTTGCGTTAAATCTTTTCCCTTAGATTGAAAGGAATATGAGTGTTATGGTATTATCGTACTATTCACATAATAAGGCACGAAAGTGGAATGAAGAACTTGCTCAACCTTCAAAAAAGAATAGTAATTCAAACAAATCACGTATATTTACATGGCACATTTATGCGTAGCTACAACTGTCACCTACTTACATACCTACTCGTATTTAAAAAACTGACTAATGGTGATACATTTAGAGCTCCGCACATGCGCACAAATCTGGTGCCTATTAAATCAAGGCTAGGTGTCGTATTTCTTCAGCTTTTAAACATGTTAGTATATTCAAAATATACAGCACATACATGTTAGTATATGCTGTACCAAAATGGAGACTTCAACAAGGAACTTATAAATCAAATTACAATTTCCAACTATTGATTGAAAATTTAAATTTCTTAAATAACAGGAAACATCAAACAAACGTGAAATATAAACTTACAACATAAAATATAATACAGTTTTAAAAAAAACAGAAATTTTTACAGACCAATAGGATATTTCATTATTCTGCCTCTTTTAGTCTTAACAAGAGAATTCCATGTTATGTTGCATTGCTCAGCACTTTCATTTTTTATAAGAGTAAGTCTAACTTACCTATCTCTGCCAGAAATCGATCTATGTGTGCACACTCAAATATTATGAACCTTCAAAGACAAAACTATGGATTCTAGTACTGAAGAAATCCACTGAAACTGGGCTTTTAATTTCGAAAAAGAAAAACTGTTCATCGTGACTACCAAAAATGTCAAAAATTGAAAAAGTTCTTTTTGAGTTTTATTGGAAGTAAGAGTTTTTATTGATCACTGTTATATTTTAGCTAGGATTTATATATAATCATAATACGCTCATGTCCGTAAATTAAGGATAATTCAGGATCACATGGAAATCGAACTCAAGAATAAAAATTTCATTTTTAGAACTATCACACATATCTTCAGCAATAATACGCAAACTACATAAAGCTACCAGATGACACCGATAGTACTTCACAATGACGAGAGTGTAAAACAGGGGTATATAAGGAATCGTGGCAAAGAAGTAAAATTTTTCACAAGCTTTTTGTAAGCCACTCAGGGACATAGCTGAATAGTTATGACACAGAGGAAGTATGATGATGTTTTTTTACGTTGAAAAAATTATTGGCAGCATGGAATATAGCGTACTCATATGGAAGTATCAGAAGAACTTGGAATTGCACAAAGTGTCATCTCTAGGCTTTGGCAACAATTCCAAGATGACGGAAATGTCAATAAACGTTACAATACAGATCAACCCTGAGTTACAACGCCGAATTAAGATAGATGTTTGACAGTAACTTCAAAAAGAAGCAGGTGGATTGCAGCATCCGACCTTTCTCGTCAGCTATCCGCAGCCACAGAAACAGCAGATTCAAAACATATTGGGAACAGACGTTTGGGACATATTGGTCAATATGCTCGCAAGCTCCTTAGATGTGTTCTACTCACGGAATGTGTAGACATCGTCACAGTGGGCATGTGTGATATTTTCCAAAGAGTCTAGGTTTAGCTTGAAGTCTGATTTACGTCAGACTTTCGTATGGAGAACACTAGGTCCCGTCACCTCTAAGGAAACATTTTTGAACTGCAAGGTTATGGTGGTGCAAGTGCACGTTTGAGTGAAAATTTACTGGACCTCAGTATAGATCTACATGTTCAAATCGGAACCATGACAGACCAAATTTACAGGGACATTATTCTGAAATAACATTTACGTTTGCTTAGGGATGCCAAAAACACAAAATTTGTGTTTATGAATGACAACGCTCGTCTTCTCACCAAGCAAATATCATAAACGTGTAATGGATGGGCTGTTCCTTTCATTAGTGTACGAGAGTTAGAAGGAAAGCTAGCCATATTTAAAACAACACAATTTATTTACTATTCTCAACCACGTCAGAAATTCAACAACCCAAATTAAGAAATGCACCAATTGATAAATATGGGGGCAATCGCGAAGCAGACGAGATAAATAATAAATCGAATCACTTACACTTAACACTTCCAAGCAATATACTTTCTTATATCTGAATATAATTTCTAAATTAATCCAATTCAGACGGATCGAAACCAAATTTATAACTAATTGACCAATCTTAATATTAATGAAATAATCTACGAAGTGCTGTCGTCTAACTTTTCGTTAATATTCAAGCTAGCATTTAGCTTTTAACCTCTCTCTGTCCTACTTGAAAGTTTAATCTTTAAATACAAGCCTTGATTTGCATAATCCCATTTTCTTCTTCGGAGGAAAGTTTTCAATAGATTAATTTTTAAAGATCCAATATTCCTCAAGAGGAGTATCAGTAGGAAGAACGCGAATAGACCCGTTACAAACGAATGTCTTCAATCTGAGTTTATTATCCCAATAGACCGGCCAGTATTCTTACCTGGCTTGAATCCGGCACTGCATGTTTGGCACATTCTTGGCGAACGGAGTTTAGCCCTTCAACCACGTCCTACATGTGTACCAGAACTTCGGAGAGCATTGCCTGCTGTGAGGAGTAATCTTCCCCAAGATCAGCTCGATAATTGGATGCTCAGCTTGCCTAGGTGTACGGACTGTATTTCTTTACATGGAAGACATACGATGTATTAATTATCACACCAACCATGTAATATTAAGTTATGGTAAAGAGAGTATTTTTTGAAATTGCTCCAGGAGCAAAAATCGACTTTTTTTACGAATGGTACCACACACAACACCATCTTGTTTCTTCTCTACCTTTTGTTTAATAAATGAGCTTAATGAATTAGTCCGGTTTGTTTTGTTTCTGAACCTTTATTTCCCGGAGCTGGCATTATCCGTAATTTATGCAGATGAGTGTATTTTACATTCCTTACAATAATAAAATTTAAAATGATTTATTGAGTGATATTCATCTTCTTTTGTCGATATTACAATGAATTCTTTTTTCAACACAATTACCAGTTGTTATAACAAAACGAAATGTACTTATAAGCTTTAGTTAACAGATATTGATTTCCATTTAACCCTGCATCATGTAAGATGGTATACTTTTAAAATTTGACCTTGACACTGCAGCTAGTCACAGGAGCAAAGCGAAAAAAGATTTTTGTTTCCGAAAAAGAAGAAAAAATTCGAGTTTCTCTTTCATCGAAAAGAAAGAAAATTGTGCAACGAAGCATGATATGGATAGAAATTGGGTAAAATCGGAAATATTTGTAACGATGAAAGTAATAATCTTTTTTGTAACAATTTCCTCAGGAAATAATTTGACTCTAAGCATTTCAAGTACAAATAACTCTCTTTTCACACGATTGTAATATAACACGGTACACGAATTTAACGAATTATCAGTGGCGTAACGGAAAATATTAGGGCCCCCTTGTTAACTCAGGTTTTGGGGCTCAATCCCGAATACGCACTTAGCATCAGTCAAGCTTTGGGCCTCCTAGAGTCCCTGGGCCCCCCGCAATGCGGGGGTGTACGTTACGCCATTGCGAATTATATTATTTTACACGAATGTTTTGATCTAGCACAAATTCCCCCAAAATATGGGATTTGTGCACTTCGGGGGAGGACGATTTGATCAAATTTATTGTAGTTTATGATAATAAAGTAGTCGATAATGGCGAAGTCGAAGATGAAGTTCAACTATGAACTTCGCGAGGGCTTGAAATTTGCTACAACTTTGGAATAGCATTTTCTTACTCATGACCTTGCATTAGGATTTCAACGATATCTTTTGTGTAGTGGCATATCAAAAACTGTATGAGCAATTTGAGACCCCCCTCCCCCGAGGAAAAAAACAGCCTTTAGTAACAGACTTCGTAACTACAAAAAAAAAAAAAAAATCAACAAAACCCTTAAACAGTAAACAAAATTCCTGATTTGAATCGAAGCCGACAGTAGTGTTAGCCATATCTGACACTTCTACCGATGTGTGACAGCATTTTTAATCCAGTTCATAATAAACGTGTACACTTGTTACCAAGTAGCGATTAATAGTTGTTAGTTAGTAGTTTTATTCCGAATTTCAAATTGAATTTTTGTATATTGTATTTGTATTTAGTAAAAATCAATTGTTTTTGTTTCATAAAAATTTAACATGCATTTTATTATTACTTTTTTTTGCACGGGTTTTC
The DNA here is from genome assembly GCA_019973975.1 of Trichonephila clavata. Taxonomy (NCBI): domain Eukaryota; kingdom Metazoa; phylum Arthropoda; class Arachnida; order Araneae; family Nephilidae; genus Trichonephila; species Trichonephila clavata. The sequence continues at coordinate 13,130 of BMAO01037635.1, read as the reverse complement.
GGGAAAGTATTCAGAGATATTCTATCTAACGCGATTTTTTAAAGTTGTGGAACATATCCCCAAATTTACCATTTGCCGCGTGTATTTTTTTTTACACAATTTCTTGCACAGAGTTTTCTAAGGAACGTACCTACCGCATAAAAAAAAAGAATTGGGTGTATTTTGAAGCGTGACTTTGTTCATAGACAGATTCATATTGTTTTGTAAGCTCTTAAATGTTATATATATATATATATATATATATATATATATATATATATGCTGTTGTTCTATATGAATACATTGGAAGGATCAAAGTAATCTTTCGAATATAGCCATTTAGGGGCACATAGCTACCGCCTTGTCAGCCATATCAATGATATGGGACCCCCAAGCTACAGGGGCTCCAACATGTGTAGCTACAGTACCACTAACAAGGCTTTCGCTTCTATAAAAGGGCCCAGAAGATGTTTTGATACGGTAGCTCATTTAGAACAAGATACTCCAGTGGGATCAATCCTAACACAGTGCTTCTCAAACTTTCAATGCTTGCGACCCAATTTCAATCATAATTTTCAACACGCCCCCCCCCCCTTCACACACAAAAAAATGTATTGAGTGCTATAATAATGCACTTTTGACGTTAAAGCTACAAAACGATTTTAATCATAAACCGTGTGCTTCATGCTTACTTCTATAAGCCCCGTGTGATACTTTGTGGTGCACGATGCTCTATAAATGTTCTCAATAAAAAAATCATAAACCGTACAAATTATCAAGATAAGTATTAAATTCTGTATATGACAAGCTTATGCGAATTACTATTAATTTTAGACAGGTTCTTAATTTAGTATTGTTTAATTTTCAAATACATTGTGCAGTACTGATACATTTATAAATATATTATATCAGTATAAAAGTGTATTTTATGTTTTATTATGTTCGAATATATATTTTGCTTTGCTACTTTTCAGTAAATTTGTAATTTTTTAAATCCTTTGTTTTTGACTTTTCAATATGCTTGCGCCCCCCTCGCAGGTTTATCACATCCCACTAGGAAGCGCGCCCCCTAGTTTGAGAAGCACTGTCCTAACATATAACACATCTCAAACATCACACAAAAAAACAATAATAAATTAACAAAAAAGAATAAACCAATAAGAGACCAGGACAAATTAAAATGGGAACAAAACAACAAGATAAAAATTTAGAAGAAAATGAGCATACGAGATGCAGTCCTTACAAAGAGTTTATGAAGTTCTAACATTTCGGTATAAGTTTGCTCATCTTACCACGTCTTTGATATTCCTTATCTAGTTCTGAGTATATGAGAGTAATAATGAGAAAAATATATTTTTTTCCAACTTAACTATATTAAAGTCATGTTATTCTGAGAAACTTAAGTCACCATATATACTGATACTTCTTCTCATAAATAATAAAGGACTGCAATGCTTTATCTTTTCTTTTTACAGAGAAGACTTTTAATAGAGAAATGAGGAAAAGCATAAGAATGCAAGCAAATGTACTTCGATACTCAGCTTGTTCCATTGTTCATACAGGAGTGCTCAGAGGCGAATCAGCTATACTTCTAATTTATGGACAAATGTCAGCAACCACGATTAGTGAGTGGCAATGGCCTCAACTATCTAAAACTCTATCTCAATTCTTATTTCTTTTTCGATGATATTCAGGCAATTTCTTTTAACCCGAAGAGAAAGAAATCAAGTTAATTACTAAATACATTTTAAAATTAAAATTAGAATCAAATAGTGCTTAGAGTCAATATTCTTTAGTCAAAACACAAGTGAATTCAGGATGTATCTGGGGCCGCGGTTTTATGATGTTTACGGTGGCGAATTTGTGGCCGTAGTTGTTGGCAGTGGAGTTGTAGTTTCGAGTCCTGATGCTATTCATGGCTATTCATGGAGTGTCACATAGAATAGTTTTTAACAATAGAATAATTTTTGAAAATATAAAATCCCCGTTAATGTTTTTTATTATATTTCTGTTCAAAATTAATCTCTTATAAATGGAAATTATTTAAGAAATCCGACTACCCTAAAATTTGAATTTTGCCAAAAATTGACACATTTTTTTAATGATTTTTTTTAGAGACCATCTTATTAGATTTATAAGAATGCCAAGTTTATTATTTTTCATTCACTAGAACAAAAACTACAAATGTTTTAGTAAAAGCAGATGCTATTACTTTAAGCAAGATGTCATACTTTAAAACGCGTTTTACCAGCACTGTGTATATCTAGGAGGTGCTGCACGAACCCGCCAAAGTGATCTCCATAAATTATGCCAAATTGGCTGTATTGCTAATATTTCGCCATTTTATGTGAACCACCATTATAATGCAAGCGATGGCGTTGCTTGCGAATATCACCATTTTAGCATAAAATAAATACAACATAAAGCAATATTAACGAATTACACATCATATATAGAGTGCTTACACTATTTTAAAAATTAAATATACAAAATTCATAACAGTATTTTAAGTAAAGCAAATTCAATGGTCAGGGACTTCTAATTCAATATTGAGTTGATCACAAAATCATGAACTTGGCTCTTGATTTATTGCTAAATACATGAATAATTCTTTAAAATCCCTAAATGTTTATTCTTATTTGATAAAAATTCTTTTTTTTCTACATATCAATTGATTTTTTTCTATTATTTTTCTTTTTTTGCTTTCGATGCTCTTGACCTTCATTTTAATCGTGTTTTACAACAACATTGGGACAATAGAGTTCACAACATGCGCTAAATGTCGAAATAAAGGCAGTTTCTTTTAATAATCCGCTCGAATAGAATCTGAAATGGACGCAATTGAACAAACTTCATTCATGCGAAACACATTTCACCTTTTTAATCTTAATGAAAATCATTTTTTTTCCATCTTGCTTTTCGAAGTATAAATACGGGGAAGAACACGTTTCTTATCACTCGCTTCAAGTTTGGTGACAATTCGAAACCAACATGATCTCTCAGGTAAGGAAGCTTTGTTTTTTTTAATAAATAATTTTCCTAACACAATAAAAATATTTAGCTAGAAACAATTTGTAATGTTTCCTTTTTAATGGAATTTTGTCTAATTTACTAGGAGAAACGAAAAATTCTGCTAACACTTAATTAATACTAAGTAGTCTTATATATGCACCTCATAAACAAAAATTCATTCATTAAAAACAGTTTTATAACTTTTTACTTATTAGGCCAATGAAGCTTAAAACTATTATTTTGTTTCAATTATAGGCTTTTGTTTTGGCTACTCTAGCAGTGATTGCTTTCGCCAGTCTTCATGAAGTAAGCTTATAACTTTCTACTGAATTTTTATATATTTAAGTTACTGTTTTGTTTCGTAATTTTGTTTCAAAACGTGTACCTTGTTTTCTGTAAAGTATAAACTGATTTCAGAGATGAAATAATTTCACATAGTTATTTCATAGCAGATAGCTTCAAACTTTTGTAAAATATCACCCAAACAATTCTAACCTCGTTTTCTTCCATTTATGTAAAGAATAAAATTTTACATAACAGATCATAAAAACTCAAAAAGTCGTTCTCTGAATAAAATTATCATTAATTGATGTTTAATTTTTTAAAATTTATTTAAGTTGTATTGAATTTCTTTAATTCAAATATCTTTTGAATTACTGTTATAATTTTTATATGTGTTTTGCAATAATCATAAAACATTTAAATTTAATTAAAATATAATTTTGAAAGCCTCTGCCACATTTTTAAAAAAAATATTTTTATAGTTTATTTTAAAATATATACATTTTAAAGTTATATTAAACAGTGTAAATATAGAATTACCCTTATTCATATCACCTTTACACACATTTCTATTGTTTGTAATTTATTAAGCTTGTAGATAGTTATAATGCTATGAACATACTTCAGTCGTGATTTTGCTCTCGTCAAACTCTCAATTCAGGTTATGGAACTAGAATAAATCGGTTTAACTAATTTAGATGCAAATTTTTAATTTTATATATCCTTTTCGTTAGTAAATATCTCACAAATTAATTGGAAAACATTGGCTTCATTTTGGTTTTTATGGGGAAAATTTTAATTAAATTAATTCATCACGAAGTAATCATAGAGGTTATACTTATTATTACAACCTTTATGTAAATGTAATGGGAAAGTATAAACAATCCAGTTATAAATTTTATTAAGATATTCCTATTTCATCTTTTAAAGTCAAAATGAATTTTGTGCAGCATAATGACAACAGTTGAAAATTAAAAAACTTAAAACTAATTATAGTAGTTAGAAATTTTAGCTATTAGTGTGAAATTCATTTCAATCTTAAAAAATATATTTCATGAAGAGTTTTGCTTTAGAAATTCATGTTCTCAGCACAGAAAAAATATTTCAATTCCATTAAGATGGCTTCTAGATTCTCCCAAATAATTTGCTATAAATTTTGCAAGCAATAAAATTTAACAGCTCAAAAACAGATCTTGTTTGCTTTAAATTACCACAAAAAATTTTTCTTCCCTAAAAAATGAAGAGTGTTAAATTGCTTTAAACATTTCTGTACTGTGCCAATTGAATATTAAATATACTTCATTATCACAATTAAAATTGGTAGTAAGTTTTTCCATAAGTACAAACTTCTCTGTCAATAAAAGAAAATTTGTATCTGATTTCAATGAATTTAGAAGCTCACCAAAAATATCTCTTAGAAAGTTTTTGTATCTTATTCTGCAAATTAACTATTTTGAAAACTAATTTTTTTAGCCCATTCACCACCATGCACCTCAACCTTACAAATTTGGCTACAGCATAAAGGACCACCATGGTGAACAGCACAGAGAGGAATCCGGTGATGGAGGTCACGCTGTCCGGGGTAGCTACGGATTCACCGATGCCCGAGGAATCCGCCGACAGGTCCACTACGTAGCTGACCACGGTGGCTTCAGAGCAGAGGTCAAGACCAATGAACCCGGAACGGCCAACCAAAACCCAGCAGCCGTTCATTTGAACTCTGACGCTCCATACGTTCACGGAGGACATGCTGGTTCCTCCGGATTTGGATATGGAGGTCTGGGATATGCTGGATATGGAGGTCTCGGGTATGCAGGATATGGAGGTTATGGCCTTGGTTATGGTGGTTATGGCTCAGGGTATGGAGGAAATGGTCTTGGCATCCTTGGTGGATTAGGATATGCCCGATATGGATATTAAACAAATTATGTGATGCTTCTTTTTCCTGAATTTTTGTAAATAAACGTTTATTTTATTACTTGTGTGAAGTTTTGTTTTATTCTTATACTTTTGTTTTTTCTTTGATTCCAATCATATAAAAATCTCAAGCATTAAATAACTATATATTAATTCAAACACTATTTCTTTCATTTCCTTCAAATAAGTTTGAAATCAAAATGGTTGATGTTGTGAGGTGAATTGAAAATTTGAAATTTACTTTGCCGTAAAAGAAACTTATTTTGAAAGTGCTTTAAAAACTATTTCATGTATTGATGACCTACCATGTGGATGAGCTGATGTTAGTTAAATCCGTCACTGTTCAAAATTTTCACGCTGAAGCGATGGAAAATTGGAGTATAGGATGCCATCTCCTTATCAAAGATGAAAATGATTATGATGCCTGTCTCCAATGGACCAAATGTTGCTACAGATTGTAACATTAATAAATAATGAATCATTTTCCCTTAATAAGTAATATATATGGGACAATTGGTTTGAACAGAATTCATTTTTATCTCGAATTAAGTCATTTTGGGATGAAATGATATTTGTTTCATGCTTGCAGCCGTTGAATGGATTGATCATGTTGATATGGGAATATTACATTTATTGATGATCACCAACTCAAAGGGATGACACGAACAACAGACTCGCTCTCAAGCAATAAACAGGACTTCTCCTTTTTATAATTAAAGTGAACCGGAAGCAATTAAAATCATATAATTCCCGTATAAGCTTTTCTATTGTTCCATATACTAGAATGATGCAAGAACTGCCGATGATACAAATGAGTCAAACGATGATGAATGATGCAAATGCTGAAATTTTGAGGACATGAAGTTATGGTTATTTCCCGTTAAGCGGGAAAACTAGAAATTAATTATCATGCCAAGTCCTGGAGGGCTCAAGATCATTATTGATTAAAATCCCTCAGAAGAAAACTAACGTAAACACACGCACGCACACCTTTATATATAAAATATACGTGTCAGAGTGTTTGTCCGCAATGGACTCCGAAACTACTCAACCGATCATAATATTATTTTGCATACTGTGTGTCATTTCGTTCAAATTAAAACATAGGATGGTTTTTATTTCAATTAATCACACCATAATTTTTTTATTGCCGGAAATGTGGAGAATCCGGAAAAAACGTTGCCAGATTTTGCAAATATTCCCGCGAAGCAAAATTTTCCCCTTTTGTTTTGTCTATGTGGGCGCCAGAACGCTCGCTTCTAATTTATTGCTTGGATCAGTACAATCACTATTTTTTTATTAGGAGAATAAAACTAGATTTCGAAGGGAGAGGTTGTATCAATGTATTTCTCTATTTGAATATTGATTTTTTTTCATGGAGCATTGGCCAAAAAGAGATTAATTATAGATTTAAATGTTGGAACAATTAATTGTTCTCGAAATTTGATGAACGATATGAGATCGTAAATATAATCATTGTTTTGAATTCTCTTTTTGAATTAACTGATATATTGGAATAGCGCTTTGAAGTGCGTGAAGCCTGCTAAAGGTAAGAAGATTTTATTCATTATAATAGAAAGCATCGAAAAAACAAAAAAGTGCGAACAGCACTAAGATCGGCAGCGACACGGTTAATTAAAACCGTTGATAATTTATTAAAAGAAGAACTGACTGATTTTGATTCCCTTGAGGAAAGTTTGAATTTGATAATAACTAGATCGGAAGAGTTAAGAAATATTGATGGCTTAATTTTAAGTGAAACCACACATTAGAACAATATGACACTGAATTAAGTACTTCATTTGATTACTGTGACAAAATAACTACGACAATTTTTCGCGCAAACAAGAAAATAAAACAAAAGTCGGATTAATTCCATTGTGTGTAGCGGTACAGATCAGAATTCAACTTCTGTAAATACAAATAACATTGTTAAACTTCCAAAGTTAATGATTCAAAAATTTTATGGAGATTGTACTCAGTTTAAAGCTTCTGGAATACGTTCCAAATTTCAATCCATGATAACAATTCACTTTTTTAAAATAGAAAAATTTAATTATTTAAAAAGCTATGTATCTGGTTCAGCTGCTCAAGTAATAGAAGGTTTTGAGATTAATGAATTAAGCTATGATTCTTCTGTTGAGCTTCTTAAAAAAGATTTGGAAAAAATGAAGTAATAATTAATAACCATATGAATAAAAAATAAATCTGCTTCCAGTTTATAAATCGAATGACATTCCAAAGTTAAAAAAGTTTCATAGCGAAATTGAAGTAAATGTTAGGAGCTTATCCGCGTTAGGCTTAGAACCCAAATCTTACAGCTCTATGTTAATTGCTGTCGTTTTGAAAATTATTCCTACTGAATTTACTCTAGAATATAATCGAAGAAATTTTGACAAAAAATTGAGTCCAGATATAAATGATTTTTTGGAATTTTTCCGAACAGAAACCAAAAGTAGAGAGCGAACCTATTTGATGAAACGGGATTTCGACATATATATCTTTATGTATAAAATATACGTGTCACAGTGTTTGTCCCGCAATGGACTCCGAAACTACTCAACCGATCATAATATAATTTTGCATATTATCGACACTATTGTTGATGAAAACAAAATCGTAAATTTTCCAACCGATTTTTTGAATTCTCTAGAAGTAACAGGAATGTCACCACACAATCTTCGGTTGAAGATTAGTTCCCTGGATATTCTTTTGCGTTACTTAAATCCACCTAGATTATGCAACGGAGCACGTTTCATCATCAAAAGAATTAACGGGAACTTCTTGAAGCAAACATTTTGACTGTAAAGTTTAAACGAAAATTCGGTTATTGTACTACGGAAACTGTTGCCACGTATTCCACTGATACCGTCAGAATCTCTAATACAATTCAAAAGGCTTCAATTCCCGATTCGTTTGACTTTCGCGATGACCATAAATGAATCTGAAACCCGAGCAATATTCATTTGATATACTTGGACTTAAAAAATCCGTTTTTCTCGAATGGGCAACTAGGTATTACATGCTCACGTTTGCGGAAACCGTTGAATCTATTTGAGTTAGCAAAATACTGGTTACCGAAAAATATTGTGCACCGATTAGTGATTAGTTGTATAAAATTATTATTTGTTATATTTTTAAATGATAAAAATAATTTTAAAAATTGCAAAGAATCAACGTTATTTCCCACATTTATAAAATTAAATCTTCGTATGTTGTTACTTAACGACTTCGTTAGTAATTCATGCATTATACTACACTCAAATAGGAGATGAATGAAATGCAAAATTAAAATAATTTGTTGTTTTATACTTTATTTCAACCCTCCAAAATTATAAACGAAGATTAATTTGACTGCATTGAATAGCTTAGGATAATATTGAACTAACGTATTAAAGCCACACTAACGCGTGGCCGGGTCAGCTAGTATATATATATATATATATGTATATAAACAAATGTTTTTACATTACAGATTACAGATGATGATATTTTCCTAGGATAGTTTCAATTTTCAGCAAACCGTCTAATATTTAAATAAACGACACAGGATTATTTAAAAAAAAATCATTTATTGAAAGTCGATTCATTTGAAATTTTACATAATTAGTGAAATCAATTTGGACATATTTGTAAGAAAGAATTTTAAAATAAAATGTAATTCTTGCTTGTAACAGGTGGATAACATATGTATGTTGATGGCTCTTGTGGATTATAAAATATTATTTCGCCGATAAATAAGCTGAATTTGTAATATATTCTACTCCATGTGACGCCTGAATCCCTTTTCCAATGTTATGTTGTCTTTATTAAAGGAACATTAATTAATAATGAAAAAGCTTGATACGAAACCAAATTTGAAATATTTTTCATTTTCATAAATTTTTAGTATTCTGAATACACTTGCTTGTTATTACCTGAAATTTATCTCTATGAATTTCTGATTCGTTGGTTCATTGACCATAAATAACAAACATATAATTTCAATTTTCATATCAAAGTTTAATAGGAAAGCCATGTCTGTTTGGCATTTTCCATATTTTCACATATTTAATCTTTTTGGCTGTTAGGATTTTATTGATGAGTCTCTAGATAATCCCTTTTCTGCCCCAACATTGGCTGCTTGTGCTACAGCATTTGGATACACGATAAGCATTTGGGCTAGTTCCCTTTTAAAAGCAAGAACTGTCTTGATTTCTTGAGGTAACTCCATGTCTTCAACTAATATTTCATTTAAAAATTGGTTTTGCTTTTCCATTCTTTTATATCCTGTAAACATTTCTGTTCTTCTGCTTTCATTTTCGTTTTATGTTTTTCTTGAACATGTTGCATCTGTTCTTCTACAAGTCACCTTTCTTTCTCCAATCTCATTTCTTGATACAAAGCCTTTCCTTCGTTCATTTTTCTTTCTTCTTCCGCCTTACATCCTTCATCCATTACTTTGGCTTCCTCTTCAGTCTTGAGTCTGGCCTCCTCCTCAGCAATGTACCTTGCTTTCTTCAAGGCCTTCAGTCGAGCTTCCTCCTCAGTTCTACTCCTTTCTTCTTGTATTTTGGCTTCTTTCTCAGCCTTGAGTTCAGCCTCTTCCTCAGTTCTGTGCCTTGCTTCCTCCTCGGCCCTGAGTTTAGCCTCTTTCTCTTCTTTACGAATTGCTTCACTTATTCTAGCCATCTCTGCTATCCGTCTTGCTTCTAATATTCTCGCTAATTCCAATTCACGTTGTCGCTCTAAACGGCGTTCATTTATTTTCTTTGTATACTCTTCTTTATGGACTTCTTTCTTTTTCATTCTTCTTCCTTTCTATATATACTCTTTTTTTTTCTATTCTTTCCTCTATCGTAGTAGCTAAGGCATCTTTGACGAATTTTTCATTTTTTAAGTACGCCTTGTTTTGCATCAATTTCCGTTTCTACTCTAAAACTCCAAGGTCAGAGTGAATGGTTTCTTCCATTTCATCCAAAGCTCTAACCAAATCTTCCTTTGGGGCGTTTTCAAACATTTTTCTTCTTCTCTGGTACTTGGAAGGTTGAGCGTGTTGTAATGTCTTCTTTTATTACTTTCTTACTACTTCTTAACGCTGTACTTCGCATTAAAAGCCACCAGAATTACCTAGGTTCTTAATACAATCAGACCAAATGCAGACCGTCGTGTTAAGAAACTCCCAAGGAATTCTTTCTCCTTGGCACAGGAGAAAGCAGGCACGCATTGTGCGTCGGTCTAAAACCAAAGGACTCTCTTTCCTTAACATCAAATTCAGACCAGCGTTTCACATTTCTAAACAAAAGACTCTCCTGACCTTCATCTTCTTGCTCGGAGGTCAATCACCATCTCTCCAGTAACCTACACCCGAAGATGCGGAGAATAGCGTCAAACATTCCATAATTTATCGCCAACAGTAGCCAGACGCTTCACCATCTACAACAAATATACGTTCAAATATGGAGTTATCTAGAACCCATATTCATATTAGCATTTCACTTCAGAATTGCTTCTGATGACCCAGTTACACATTTTATGCAAGTTAATGCATTTTTTCATTGATCTCATTAGAAATTCTACGTTTTTGGTATTTAGAAATCCTTTTTATTATTATATATAATATTCCAAAGCCCTAAATTACATCTTATATATCCTGAAATGCTTGTGGTCCACATCGAAGTAAAAATTCCTTCTTTACATTTCCCTTCACTGAAAATTTTTGTTCAAGATTGTAGGATCTAGAAATCTATTTAAATTGATATCAATATTCAGAAGCTATAACTAATAAGCGAGAAATGATTCACGGAAAAACGTTGTTTTCTCTGCTAAATTAGACTGGAAAATTGGAATTAAAAGTTCGATACGGTTGGTTACATGACAAAGAGGATCCAAGAGTTTTAAAACAGTTGGCGTACGATAACTTATGGAATCTTATTTGAACGCTGTTGGAAAGTGGTAAAAAATTTGGTTTCATGTGTAAAATATAAAGTTACACATGCAATTGAAAATATTTTCTTGATGATATATGTAATGGTTTGAAAACGTCTTTCTTTTTCTGTTAAAAAGAGTCAATATCAGTTGTAAAATCATATTTTTATGTGTAATAAAACGTATTTCCTTATTAACAGGTATTTTTCAAATATATTTAACATTTAAAATCAGGAGCTGCATCCAACCTAGCTTCAATACCCAAAGCAATGCAGAACTTAAAGACTGAAGGAGATTTAACGATGGGAATTACTTTCTTCGATTTCCTTCGATTGTTCTGCTCCTTGAAAAAAGTTGGTACATTGGATGTATTTAATTCAGTCTCGATGCCAAGAGACTGACATATCTTGTAAACCATCATAGAATGAACGGTAGGAATATATTTGGGCTCCTTTTTTCGTTTTTGTATGAATACTTTTTCACCATTTGCAGCAGATAATTGGGCTTCGATGTTTAATGCCCCGCATAGTTTAAAAATAATTTCTGATTGAACATTCGGAATATATTTCTTACGTTTCCTTTGATCATTGAATTTACGGAGCCAAATTTCTCTTTCCTGAATGGGAGCCATTTGAACATTTAGGTTTAACCCTTCACAGATTTTAAAAACCATTATAGAATATACTTTTGGAATATCTTTTATAAGAGCATTTGGTTTCTCAAACTCTAAAATCTGAATTTCTGTTTGAGCATTCCTCTTTCCAATATTCCATGTAAAACTCCTTTTGAGGATTTCGATAGCAAATACGTATGCAGAAATCTGCAGAAAAGAAGGCAGATGACCTTGTATAAACGTTACCATCACACAAGAAAGTAAGTAAAAACTTACCTCCAAAAGTAAATCAACCATGGCAGTATCTATAGCCACAGATGATTGAAACAAATCCGAAAATTCTCGAAATTTACTCAAAATTCAAGACACGCAGTTTATTCAATAACAAATATCGCATATAATGAACAGAAAAAGACGATTTGTTGCTTTGTTTCAAATCTATTATAGAGCTGTATTGTTTATTATTGACATTGTTGTATTAAAATTTAATCATATTGTTATAAACAGTTAGCGTTATTGCGTTTTAAAAGTCAACTAATTGTTGATTTGTATAACATTTTTTTTTCAAACAAGTTTCTTTATTCAGTGCATTGACCTTATATACCCTTTTTTGTCAAAGCCAACTCCATTTCCTAATTTGTACTGTCAGAATGAGTAAAAAAAGTAGAGACTAGAGCTTCTCTGCAATAAAAATTATATATCATGCATTCAGAAACCTTTTTAGTCTCCTTTAAATTTAAATCGAACAATTTATATTACAGTATGATTTCTAGGCTCCTCAAATGTATATATAACTATATTCCGTGTTATTTACATAACTCGATAAGTTCCGTTTACCCAAAGATTTGCATCGTAATCTGGCTACTCTTCCTTGGTATTACGTTTTCGCAGTTAGGCTGTGTATGTCATGAAATCACAATTCAAAATTAAAATAACTTATTATATATATATATATATATATATTTACATATAAAATATACGCGTGTCACAGTGTTTGTCCGTGATGGGCTCCGAAACTACTCAACCGATCATAATATAATTTTGCATACTGTGTGTCATTTCGTCCAACTTAAAACATTGGATGGTTTTTATTTCAATTAATCACGCCATAATTTTTTTATTGCCGGAAATGTGAAGAATCCGGAAAAAACGTTGCCAGATTCGCGTAAGGGAATAATCTCAAAATGTGACATTGCTCATCTGTCTGTGGAGGCAGATATTGCAAACCAAAATGCATGAAAATTAAGTGCCTGGCGTATTTTGGGGTGTGGAATCCGAGTTTCTAGTCAGTTTCCAAAAATAACCGTAACTTTGCTAGATAAAGCTGGCCGACCGTATTTTAGAGACACCATAACAGGGGCTTACATTAAAGGCCTTGAATCTTGAAAATTTGGACCCTGGCGTATTTCAAAATGGATAA
>BMAO01037634.1:0-19012 GCA_019973975.1 Trichonephila clavata | reverse complement strand
AAGAACGAATGCAGAAAAGTTGCAGTTTCTTCGTTTCTGTCGAAACGAATTCCCCTCCCCCACCAACTCCTGACCACTGATGCTATTTTTAGCAAAGGCGAACCCCTTTTTCCACTCTGTTTACTCCCTCTCATAGGTTCACTAGCTAACTGAAGAAGAAGCTTAGATGCCTCTAGGCTGGTTCTGAGGAAAATAATACACTCCTGACCCCGCTGTTTTTTTCTCCTGCTTGCTATTTTTTCAACATTGCGACGATTTGGGGGAGATGGTGGGGGAAATCACTGCTTCCGTTCGTTTTATCCTTGTTACGCAAAACTGGGCAAATTTTTCATTCACTCGTTAGCAAAGAAGTTTAACTTCAAAAGTGAACCGGTAGCCCGAAAATACTTGGTGAACGCAGCCGCAGAACTCCGAAAAGGGTAGTGAAACAAAATCGCAAGTCCTGCTTGGTGGAATATTCTCAGGAGTTCCAAAGTTCATCAGGAATTAGTGTTAGCAGCAGGACTGTCCGTTGAGAGTTAAAAAAATTGGGATTTCATGGTCCTCAGCCGCTTACAAGCCAAACATCACTCCGCAGAATGCGAAGCATCGATTGCAATGGTGTAGAGCTCACCGTCATTGGACTGCGGGCATGTGGAAAACTGTTCTTTGGAGTCATGAATCTCGCTTTACAGTCTGGCAGTCTGATGGGCGCGTCTGGGTTTGGCGGATGCCCAGGGAACGTTTCTTTAATGACTGCATTGAGCCGACTGTTAAGTTTGGTGGTGGAAGCATAATGGTGTGGGGGTGTTTCTCGTGTTTTGGCCTGGGTCTGTTAGTGCCTATGATTGGAAACATGAACTCTGAGATGCATGTGGGCATTCTAGACAATGCTACACTCCCAACTCTATGGCAATATTTCGGGGAAGGCCCATTTCTATTCCAGCAGGATAACTGCTGCATTCACACACCGAAGCTTGCACACATGTGGTTTGACGAAATGGGTGTTTGAAAACTGGACTGCCCTTCTCAGAGCTCCGATACAAATCCCATAGAAATCCTTTGGGATGAATTACAACGCAGATTAAGTAGCCAGCCAAATCAACAATCCTCACTGAAAGCACTCACTTCAGTTGTGATGGACGCCTGGAAGGCAATTCCTATGGTCGCCTATCATAATTTATAGTGGAAAGTCTTCATAAATGTGTGCAGACTGTCATCCTTGCAAAAGGGGAACCAACATCATATTAATATGTGCCTCAGGACGCTCTAAGCCCATACCACTGGGTGTTATTATACTTTAGGTCGATATTTTATATAAACGTTGAGGAAAAAGAAAAGAAGTCTATTGATATTTGATTTCTTAATTTTGACACTAGGCTAAATAAAGAGGACGACACCCGAGCGTCCACATTTCCTCTAAGCTAACAATTCATGACAGCCGAATTTCAGAACAACAGATTTAACGTGCCTCAGCGCTTTCTGTTCCGAATGTCCTCAGAGTCACAGCGGCTGCAACCCTTGACACACTCTATACCAGTTCGTGATTGTAACAACTAGGTTGATGTAACAACCCCATAATGTTCAGTTCCATAGAGGGCTTATAACACGCACATGTCTCGGATTAATTCGAGTCTCTTGATAAACGTCTTCCATCAGCTGTGAGGGTGAACGGTTGTCATAAACAACAAGATTCTCTCTGACGTCAGCTCCGCCCTTATCTTCAAACTGAGAAATTATACTGACCAATATTTCTGCTTCGAAGAATGAATATCCGATATTACTTTTTCCATCGACGCTTTTTGTTGGCGGTCGTTAACAAATAAAAGGCACCATTCTGTTTAAAAGATTGTCGCCATTTAAATATCACAAAACATTAAACTTTATACTAAATTTCTTATTTGTTTCATGAAGCCAAGCCAGAAATCTTTACCGCCATCTAATTTAGGACCTTGGGAGTCAAAGAACCCAATTGGTTGGAATTTCGAGCAATTATTTCAGATTACTGGGGAGAAGTTGTTCAAAGCCTTTGCTATGGCAACATAACAAAATTCGCTCCAAAAGTTTGCTTGAATGCAAAATATTTCCTATTACATATACATTTGATAAGGTCTTTAGTTTAAGTATGCTGCTCCGAAACGTTACCATCAAACATTTGATCTGTATCTAAAAGGAACGTAGTGTTTATTTCAGTGCTTCACTCTTTCTTTCCCAGAGCTTGTGGTTATTAGAGTCCAGAGTAGATTGATAATAGTAAATAAAAGTAAACTAAGGTTAAATTACATCCCAAATAGTAATTCAGTGGCAGAAATTCTTCGGCCTGCATAGAATCTATTGCCTTAGGTATGAAAATCAATATTCTTTAATCAAAGATAACACCCAAATGTGAAGCTCATTTCGGACATGTGCACCCTGTGTCCTGTAGGCGGAAAATAAGCGTCAAACGGCAGCATTTTATCTTTTGTCTCGACGAGTTATTCCCATGAGGTGCAGCATATCAGTTACCGTACCAGAATGTAAAGAAATTGTCTTGACCCTAACAAGTGGCGGTTTTTCCATTGGGTGCTTGGGTCGGGCGCGCAGGTGCCTGGATACCTGGACTTACCAGATATTCTGAATATAAATTTCGTTCCGCCAGTACCAAGAGAGACCGTAGATCTCTTTTGCGCCCTGGGCACGAAATGAATTTAAATGGACACAGCCTAACATTCCATGCTTCTTGGAATCGATTTTTAAACTTAAGAATATGATACTTATGCCTCTCCCATAGAGTTTTTAACAAATATTTATGTTTATCCGTGTTTGAGGCTACCTAAAATTCCCACAAGAAAAGATTCCATACATAATTATGTTGTGATATTTTTCAAATCAATTTTGCTTAAGAAGCAAACTTGTCTTACCACTAGAAGAAATAATGTACGCTTCAGAAATGAAGGATGAGTTTTGATTTTGTATGGCTGACAATTATTTGGCTAATTAAGTAATAAAACTTTTTGTCTTCAAGATACCGCAAAATATTTTGAATTGATATAACTATAATTGATTTTTAAGATTTCACTTACTTCTACTTGGGAAAAAGTGGATAAAAATCAAAACTTTCTAGCACAGATATGTTTGTGTGTATGTTGTTTTCATAAGAAAAGCGCTCAAAATTTTTCACCATATTTTCATGACACGAAAACTTGAATACCAGAAAAATTACACCATGCAATCATACAATTTACATATTGCACTTTAACTCTATTTGTCGTACCTGAAAATTGTTTTTTTTTTTTTAAATAACATCCGTTAGAAGTGACTTCAATGCAGGGAACAAGTGAAAGTCCGATAACGGGATAGTGTGTTTCCATTGGTGGATTGAGAGTAATCTATTTCGGTTTTCGTCTTCCACATTCTACCTCCCTTCATTCAACATGCAACACTAGTGACTAACCACCCTCACCATACACAGTGTATGCAATAATAAATATCCCACATGGTAAATTCATTTTGGACACAAGCAAGCATTTCCATTTGCAATGAATTTTTCGAACACCTCAGTTTGCAATCGTGATGTGTACTCTAATAACCTCAGGCGCGCCAGTCTGCTCCTGCCTTTTCTTCTAATGCTGCTTTTGTAACAGAATATGCCAAAAAAAATTTATATATATTATGTATATTATCTTTTGCTGCCCCCCCCCATCTTAATGTTATGGAGGCGGATGAGCAAAATTTTATATTTTATGAGCAAAGATTAATTCCGTTACTTACAGTCAATATTAATGTTCAGAAAACCTAAAATTCTTCTGAGACATGCTGAACGCCAAAATTTTAAAACATATGAAATCTTATTGATATTTTTAAATAAACAAAAAACCGATAGTTCAAAGTTAAATAATCAGTTTCACTTTGAGACTTTAAAAGTAAATCGGTCTCTTTTTTAATGCTTTTTCTCAGTATGGTTATGAAATAACTCAATACTTTAATTTACAATGTTTTAATTCATATTTCCTTTTGTTTAACTCAGTTTGTTATTATTCATCTTTCTCTGTAGGAGAATTTCTTCAAGATATAAACTTTCTACTCAAGATAGCGATTACATGTTCTGAAAATACATTGGTGTCATATCTTTAAAAGGTAAGATATCTGAGTATCTTAAGTATAAATTTTTTTATTACAGTTGATTTAATTTTTTGCATCACTTAGAATATTAAATATATTATTTGTATAAATTGACTGACTTTCTCTTCTGTGCTTCTTTTCAGTTGAATCCTTCCCCATTTTTTTTGACTCTCCGCTTAAATAAAAACAGCACGAAATTTTGGTTTCTATATGTGTTTTATTAATTTAAATGTATATATATGTATATCAGTTCTCAAAATTTCAGCATATGTGGCCCAATATTCAATCATAATTTTCCTCGCCCCTCTGTTCCTTTGTACATTAACAATGTATAGAATTCAACAATACTATACCTTTACGCTGAAGCTACATGAAGATATTAACTTCTCAAGGGCCATCGGCGTATATAAATTTCTCTGAGCCAAAGCGTTAATTACCCAGGACTTAGATATACGTTTTTTCCATGCACGATTTTTTCTGTGCACTGCAGTCCATATAGTTATTCCGGAGGCTTTGGAATGCAGTTAAAAGTCCTTGAGAGTGTTTGCAAAAGATTTAATTATTTCTTAGAATTTGCTTATTTATTCTTTCCGCTCCCCGTTACATCAAAACATAAGTCATCAATGCAAATGTTAGTTTTTGAATATAAATTATATAATTCAAACTCATGGGATCCCTGGTTAGTATTAAAATTTTTCTTAACTTAGTGTTGTTAAATTAATTATGAAATACATTAGGCATTGTAGTGATTCATTTATAAGCGTGTTACCTCAGTGTAAACGTGTATTTGATTTTTTATTATGTCAGAATGTATTTTGTTTGCTTATTCTCAGTTAATTAATAATTTTTTTTAAAATAAACTTCTACTTTCGACTTATCAATATGCGAGCGCTCCTTTATAGATTTATTATGCCCCACTAGGAGGTGCGCCGCATATTTTGAGATACGCTGATATATATATTTCGTCCCCTTGAATAAATATGCTTGTATTCGTATTCTATTGTCCCTCGTTTTATTTGCAGATTTCCTTTGATTGTTGCTAGAAACTGATGTTATCAAGATAACTCGTCAACATGATTTTTGGCAGCCCATACGTGCCTACCCTATTGGAAATAAGTTTTGTCGAGATTGCAGTTAGAATTTGTAATGTTCCAGAGACAATGGCTTTCATGAAAGTATATGGACCTGTCTGTTTTATTTTTCCTAGCAATGAATTACGCGCATATATAAATAAAGAAATACCCGAGAGTTCTCTGCAAATAAATCTCAGTTTGTGCATGACTGAAAAGAAAGACATGTTAATAGCCCAAGACCCAACCAAAGAGTGCTGGAGGACATTTGTAAAATTCTATGATGATTTTTGTTCAAGTACAGATGGATTCACATTAAACAATCTACCCTCCACGATGTGGGAGGTAATGGTTTTGAAGAAAATATCTTGCTTAGATTTTCCAAACAGTCTGAGAAACAAACTCATGCCTATAATTCGTTGCATTTGTTTAGAAATATATAGGTGGTATATGGAGCATGAAGAAGAAACCTTTGGATTTGAGATTTTAGATATTCAAAAGTACTTCTGTTGGAATTCATATGGTAAAATTGACCGGATAAAAACTGCTAAATCCTTAATCAATAATGAAAGTCTATCCGTTTCTGCACGCTATAACTTAGCTCGTCATTATGGTTTTGAGACGGATTTTTTATCTCTATGGGATAAAATGAGTATAGCTGAAAAAGATTATGCAAAACATTTGGGAGATCCTTATGGTCAACGAGCTTGGTTTGAGTATGGGGTCACAGGAACTGTTGAGAATTCGATTGAAATTTCTCAGGATGCATTTGGGAATCCCTTGAACTTTAGGGTATTCTTTTCGTTATTGTCGCCAACTCAGAAAGTGGAATGGTATAAAATTTTCATCAATTTTAAAGTTATGGATTATGCTGATGTACGCTTTTGTCTTTCACTTTTAGAAAAAAATGAACAAGAAAACATTTTGAGAGAGTATTCTTCAAAAATTCTACAATATTACTTGGTGTGGCCCTTGCAAAAGGAATTCTTAAATGTTACGAAAAATGTTTGGCCCTATATGTCAATAGAAAACTATATTAATCTAGCGAAATTTATTATATTTGAAAGGATATTGATAGGATGGAAGGACTTCAACTACGTGGGGCTAATGCAGGAGTTATGGAGGCAAACTCCCGATACCTTTAAAGAACTTGCAAAGACAGATAAGGTATACCAATTTATATTACCTGTCATTAATTGCGAGCAAAACAAAGGATTTCCAAAAGAAGGGTTTCTGGAGAAATACAAGGGAAAAGATTTAGAGTTTCATCATGTTGGAATAAATTGCAATTTATCTAGAGATCTTTTTCTCGTTAATCCAATTGCTGATGTGATTTGGACGAGAGTTTTTTACTGACGTACATGATATTTTATTCTAATTTTTGTTTACATGAGTAATGCATTAGAAATTTAAAGTATATGATGATATGATTTTAATGTACTCTTTTATTATTTAAATAAAGTTCTTTAATACTTTCGAACTCATCGTTTTGGTTCAAAGACATATTCATGAACTGCACTTGAAAAATAATTGTACGGAAATTCTAATATTGTTCGTCATACAACAAAATAACAATAGGAAGAAATTTCTTAAGAAATGTACAAAAAAATATTAGATTATCCTAAATTTATGACAGTATATTCATTTTTTTTTAATTCAATAAATCTTACAATATACATATACACTCAGTTTTCTTGTGAAGCAATTAATGTACTGTATTAATTTTATGATAATTACAAAACGAAATAAGAATTGCCAATAATAGAAACACATAACAGATTCCACATAATAGAAACGTTGGAACTTTTATCCGTTTTTTTATCCATTAAGAAGCAAAAATAAACGCAAAATGAACCTTAAATATGGTTGTGCATAATCCCCATTGCTATGTACGACCTCTAACCATCTTTTTGGTCTTCGATGATTCAGACGGTAGTAAAATTCCGGTGGTTTCGAGTGAAAAAGTCTTGGAGGGACAGTTTTCCGAGAATCAAGATTATAAAAGGGTCAGTGACTGAAGGATCCCCTCAAAAGGGTGGCTCCATTATGGTACGGGGCGTGATATCTTGGCGCAGTCTCTGACCACATTTTATTCTGCATGGGAGAATCCAATCCAATGATTATTTAAGCAATCTAGGGGATCATGTTCATCCTTTTGTCCAGACCTTGTTCCCCGAAGGGGAAAGCTTTTTTTCAGATAAGAAATCCCTACCCACACTGCTAGGAGTGATCACGCATGGTTCCAAGAGCATGACGATGAAGTTAAACATCTTGCTTGGCCCTCTCAGTCTCCGGACTTTAATATTATTGAATATTTAAGGGAATAATTTGAATCCAAATTTCATTTCTGATTTCCACAGCCATCGAGCCTTTCTGAATTAGAGACCATTCTGCAGGAGAAATGGCTTAGTATTCTTGTAAGTATTGTCCATGACATTTTTGAATCTGTCCCAAATCACATTAAATCTGTACTTGAGTCAAAGGGTGGTCCAACCTCCTATTAATAAAGATTTTACATTATTTCACAGTTGTTGGTATTATTTTGTCCTCCATCTGTATATATATATATATATATATATATACATACAGATCACCTCAAATAAATTTCAAAATGATAAAATTTTAAGGAACTGACATGAAAATTTTCAAAAAGAGTCGGTGGGACGTAAATTACCTATTAAGGGAGGAGGGGCATTTGCGAACACAAGGGGGAAGTCCTGACTTCTCCCCAAAGCCCTTACGGCTGCGGTGACCCAGTGGTCTAGGCATCGGATCATGGCTAGCGTGTCATGAGTTCGATCCTGGTACCACTAAAGATCCGCCGTGTAGGGGTCCGATGCACGTGAAATCTGTCGAGAGCTCAAACGTCCTCCCGTTGGTGTGGTGTGGTAGTTTGGAGAGGGGGTGCCAGCTCAGGTGTCGTCCGCGTCACTTGACCATGGTTCAAAATTACGCGGACCGTCGCCAAAAGCCCTCGTTTTGCTAATCAGTGCGACGTTAATATTCTCTCACTCACCCCAAAGCCCTTGATTTCTTTTCGATGTATATAACTATGTATGTTGTACATAAAAAATTATGAGATATTAATTTTTAATAGTTACTTTTATTAATTAATTCTAATAAGTCATTTATTAATTAGTTTTTTTGTTCCCAAAAATCAACAAAATTAAAAGAATATGGTGAACGGCGTATTGAAGCATGGTACGAAAACAGTGGACTTTCGACCTTGGACACCCTCCCTTGAAAAAATCCTGTGTGCGCTACTGGGGTGTCTCATGTGGGGCGCGTATTTGACACCCCTGATTTAGAGAACGACAATGCTATACGACCCAGCCAATAAAAACGCTTTTGTACGTAAAAATATTATTTTCCCTCTTGGTTTTGAAGCAGTAGCTCTACCAGCAAAATCACTAGATCTTTCGTCAATAAAACTTGAGAGGGAAATAAACCAATAATTTTCGCCACTCATAACTGTCACGGATCTAAAGATACAAAAAAATTGATGCTTGGTAAATTATCTGTCACAAGAAAAGAGATTAGAAATGTTTTCTCTCCTTACATTAACACCTTGGCACTCCAAGCGTACGTCCAACCAAATTACTCTTTTAACTATCCCTATCCAGTACCTGGGGATTGGTGATGCCTACGGTTAAGAAAAATTTATCATATTATTATTTGTAATAGTATAAATAAGTGTTTCCAATAGGGCAGGGATCGACAACCTGTGGCTCGCCAACCACATGCGGCTCTTTGGATATGAAGCTGCTGCTCTTTCGTTACATATGCGCGAACATTTCTTATTATAAAAAAAACAATTTAAAATCGTTCCGAATCGATTAACGAAGATTAGGCATCGTTTCTATCTCTTAGCCATTTGTATTTGCTTTTTACCGCAACCCTTTCCCGTGACATGTGTCGTCATTGTAGTCGGTCGGTCGGAAGCACTCGAATGACGCTTCCGTCGGATGTTTCTATTTAGGTTTTAATTCGCGTCAAAAGCACTCTGCCATCCTAAGTGTAAAGAACTCTTAAGCGAAATGGAGACTCAGTATTCTGACCTCCTTTTTCACACTAAAGTACGATGATTTTGCAAAGGTAAAGTGTTGAAACGTTTTACTTTGTGCTTGAAAGAAACAAATACAATCCTCAATGAAAAAGGCATTAATCACCCTGAATTAGAGGAGGACAAATGGTTGCAAAAATTTTACTTTATGGTGGATATCACAGTGAAATTAATCCACGGTCACTTGTGCCTGCTTTTGTACCGTCGTTACTCGCAGGGTGTAGAGAACACTCCAAACTTTTAACACGTTTATTTAAATATTGAAAAATATTAAGTCAATAATGATGCACATTTGTAAAATACAAGATGTTTTTTGTATGAAACAAATAAAAATATTACATTTATTTTGTACAAATTGGACTGACATTATTTTAAAATAAACCTGCAAAATTTTCATTTTAAAATACATAATTTTGTATTTTTTGTAAGCCAGGAGAGAAACATTTATAACAGTAATAAACTTGCTTCGTAATTAATGTTAAGAATAGTAGAAATTAAAAAAGAAATATTTTAATCATTTTCCAAACATGTAGAGCAGACCATAAACATAACTCAATTGCTCGCGGAAAGTTCTCAGTACCCCAGATAAATTTTTGAAGGTCGTTACGTTCCAATCGTCCGAGCGAGAATGATTGCATTATGCCTGAAGGTTCAAAGACCTAAAATGAGCGGCTACTGAAAAAATCGTGGTTCTGCGCATTCTTTTTGAAATTATAGGCTTTTCTTATCGTTGGGGCGTACATATTACCCCGCGCGAGTGATCGTGGGTTAAATGAGCTGAATCTAAAACTGTGCAAGGAAATAGAAACCCGGCCTATGTTTGGTAGAAGAATTGGTTTGTTTCGAAGAAAAATTAATTATTTTTACAGAAGATATTCCGAGCGATAAATTACTTCATTTTCAATTTCTAAAGAAAATCGTGGGAAAAAAAACAGTACAACTGTTGACACGAATTACTTCAGCACAGTTACAAAATAATAAAGATGAATTTGCTGACAGATTCGAGCAATTCAAAACCATCAAAACAACTTCTAACATTCATTGTAAATACTCTTAACACAAATAGTAACGAAATTCACACTGAGCCATTTGGAATTGATCCTGGATCTTTAGAAATGCAATTGATCGATTTAAAAAGTAATGCTTTGTGGAGTGAAAAAGCAAGGTGGAAGATTTGGAGGTCCAGTAATGTATGTACGCAGTGCAACAAAATTTTAGAGAAAGAAAAGAAATGCTGCGAGTTCAGACATTTATATTCGCCGCCTGGAATAGTCTTCCAGATTGCTACAGTGAGATGAGGAAGTTGGCATTTGGAGTGCTGACTACCTTCGGATCAACATATTCGTGCAAACAAGCGTTCTCTTGTGTGAATATTATTAAAAAAAGTAAAGTAAAAAGCAAACAACAAATGAAAATTTAGAGTCGTGTTTGTAACTTAAAACAACAATTTATGAGAAAAATTTATCCAAACTTTTTAAAACTATGCAAAGCCGACGCTACCATTGAATTTGTTTGATCAATTGTTTGCTATTATAGTACAAGTTAGTGTTGTAAGTAAATGTTTAATTCTTTTAATTTTTTACTTAAATAATAATTAATTATCTAATAATGCCATATATATACACTCGTGTCAATAACTTAAGGATTATGAAGTTAAGGCAAAGATTTGATCTGTATCACAAAGGAATGTAGTGCTTATTTGAGTGCTTCTTTCTTTCTCTACCAGAGCTTACAATGTTTTAATTCATATTTCCTTTTTTTTTAAGGCAGTTTGTTAATTTTTATCTATTTCTATAGGAGAATTTC
Organism: Trichonephila clavata; assembly: GCA_019973975.1. Taxonomy (NCBI): domain Eukaryota; kingdom Metazoa; phylum Arthropoda; class Arachnida; order Araneae; family Nephilidae; genus Trichonephila; species Trichonephila clavata. Next base: position 7,993 of record BMAO01037634.1, on the reverse strand, counting down.
TTCAAGATTCAAACTTTCTGCTCAAGATAGCGATTACATTTCCTGAAAATACATTGGTGTCATATCTTTCAACGGTAAGATATCAGAGTATCTTAAATACAAATTTTTTATTACATTTGTTATATAATTTCTTGCATCACTTAAAATAGAAACTATTTTATTTGTGTTAAATTGATTGAGTTTCTATTTTGTGCTTCTTTTCAGTTGAATCCTTTCCCATTTTTCTGACTTTCAGCATAAATAAAAACAGCACGAAATTTTTGTACCTATACATGTTTTATTAATTTAAATGTATATATATATATATATATCAGTTTTCAAAATTTCATTAAGTGGTAATATTCAATCATATTTTTCCTTAAACCCCCCTCCCTTCCTTTCTACATTAACGATGTACAGAATTCAATATTACTATACTTTTACGCTGAAGCTACATTACGATTTTACATTCTCAAGTGCCATCGGCGTATATAAATTTCCCTCTGAGCCAAAGCGTTAGTTACCGAGGACGTAGATATACGTCTTTTCCATGAACGATCTTTTCTGTGAACTGCAATCCATAAATTATTCCAAAGGCTTTGGAATGCAATTAAAATATCTTGAGAGTGTTTGCGAAAGATTTACATATTTCTGAGAATTTGCTTATTTATTCCTCCCCCTCTCCATTACATCAAACCACAAGTCATCAATGCAAATGTTAGTTTTTGAATATAAATTATGTATAACAAGCTCATGGGATCCTAGTTACTATTAAAATTGTTCTTAACTTAGTATTGTTAATTTAATTATGAAATACATTGGGAAATATAGTGATTCATTAATAAGTGTGTTACCTCAGTGTAAACATGTATTTTATTTTTTATTACGTCGGAATGTATTTTGTTTGTTTACTCTCAGTAAATTAATAATTTTTTTAAAATAAACTTCTACTTTCGAATATGCGAGCGCTCCCTTATACATTTAGCATGTCCCACTAGGGGGTGCTCCACATAGTTTGAGAAACGCTGATATATATTTTTTGTTCCTATGAACATGCTTGTATTCGCATTTTATTGTCCCTCGTTTTATTTGCAGATTTCCTTTGATTGTTGCTAGAAACTGTTTTTCTTAAAGACAACTGGTCAACATGATTTTCGGTAGCCCAGCCGTGCCAACCCTACAGGAAATGAGTTTTGTCGAGATTGCAGTTAGAATTTGTAATGATCCAGAGACAATGGCTTTCATGAAAAAATATGGACCTGAGTAGGTAAGAAAAGCCGGTTCTGCGGTAAAGGCGCAGGCACAGGCGCAGTAGAGTTTTCAGGAACAGCCGTAGAGTTGTTTCCCTTCTGTGGATGCTGCGTGGAGTTGAGTTGTTTCCACCTGCTGTTGAGTTGTTTCCCTACTGCTGCTAAGTTGAGTTGTTTTTGTAAATGTTGCTGCGTGGAGTTGAGTTGTTTCCATCCTGCTATGGTTTTGGTTTTCGAGTTGATGGGGGAGTTGAGTTGTTTTCACCTGCTGTTGAGTTGTTTCCCTCCTGCTGCTAAGTTGAGTTTTTTTTTTAAATGTGTAAAAAAAGTTTATTGAAATGTTTAAAGTGCTCATGGCGCCACCTATTGGTTAAACTATACACTAATTATTAGATTTTAAAATGATTGAAAAAATAACGCTCAAATAAAAAAAAAATAATAAATCCAGATTCAAACTCACAGCCCCAGAACAAAATGTCTCCATAGGACAATAGTTTTTCAGTTACGCTAACCATTGTCCTATGAAGGCATGCAGACCTGAAGAAAACTTAGGTTTATAATCTCATGAATTTAATTTTGCAGGCGAAGCAGATGGCGACATTTTCTTAATTAAAATGAAATAAAAAAAATATTTCACTTATATTATTTTAATAATTTGTAAATTTTAATGCGGTATAATGATTACACATACACAGTAAAAATGTGACGTAGAATACTCGTAATCAGCGTGTGAACGGTTTACGATTGAACTTGTCTTAGCTTGTCTGATCTTGATTCTACAAGACGGCGACTGAATTCTACGTCAGAAATTATCTCAATGCTTAGAGCGGATGGATACATTGCTTTCAACCACTCAGCGAACTCCGTTCAAGTGTAATTCGGTCAATATGCTTTAGACCCTTGTCACATCTTAGGTTCAAGATTCATTTCGTTTGTCAGTACTGCGACGGACTGTATTCGAAAAGGAAAAAAAAAAATTGACAATGTCTGAAACACATAGCGAACAACGAAAGCTTGGAAAGGTCGTGGAATCTTCTGCAAATAAGAAAGCAAGAAGAGAAGTTTCAAAAGTAAGTAACAAAATTAAATAAATTTGATATGTAATGTTTATAATGTTTTTTACACTTTTCTAATCCTCATTAATTTTGGTATATTATTTTCAGAAGTATGGAAAATTTACCGAGGATTGCATACCAGATGGAGTATTTCCAATTGGAGATGATGTTTTTGTCTTTGCAAGCATCTATTATGATTCCGTATCAGTACACATAAGGCGTTTCAAGAAGTATGGAAAAACCTACTACCCAACTCCTGAGGGAATAACATTAGACCCACAGTGGATCGAATATATCATGCGTAAAAAGAAAGTACCGGAATCACTGGAGGAATTACCAAGTGGACTTTTCCCTCCTGAACGGCACATTCAAATAACAAGTGAGAACTTCACTAATTTTACTTTTAAGCGCATTAAATACGGTCCGAATAAAGAGCCTACTTTTAAAGAAATCAGCATATCCCGAGAGCAGTGGGCTGAAATGATTGAAAAATATGGTGCTATTGAAAATGCCGTTATAGACAATGTATTTCTGTGTATGGACTTTTTAACTGCATATAAAACCTTCTGTGAAGGTCCCATAGAAAACGCATTACCTTTTTCTTTGGACGTTAGTCTGGGTCAACGGTACTTGACGCAAATTTTGAAAAAATCTATTTGTAGCCTCCTGAACGAAAAAGGACTGAATCAACCTCAGAAACTCGCTGAGGAGTTATGGGGGAACCGAGAAGAAACATTTAATTCACATGTTTTGTCACTGGAAGCTAATGAGATAGCTGATTATTTTTATAATAATCTTTTTGAAAATGTACACTTTTTACTGTTAAAACCTGTAAATTATGTAACTGAAAATTTTTTGGAAAATCTTCGCTTAGATATTATTTTAAGAGAAGTAAGAGATATGTTATGTCCATCTGATTGTTTTGAATATTATGAGGATTTTGTTTAAAAAATATTGCATACTGACTTTATAAGTTTTACACAGTATTTTGTTCCTATAAATCTGAATAAAATGTTTTTTTTTTTATGCTTGATTTGAGTTAATATCATTTTTGTTGTTTGTTAGTTTAATATTTGTGTTGATATAATATTTGTGTTTGTATAAGTTTCACGTTTAAAAAAACAAATAAGAGTATTTTGTATAAAAGTAAGGAAAATTTATGCTCATGCTTTTAAACATAATCCCTTTGCCTTTCCCAAAAAGTATAAATTGCATAACTATTCATTGTAATAGTCACTCAATCAAGTTCTGTTCGTCGGTAACAATGTATCAAGATTTAGCAGCGTTTTACGAAAACCCCGAAGTTCCAAGTAGCTTCGGAGGTGTGGATGCATTACATCGCTCTTTAAAAGGGAAATATAGTAAAAAAGATGTAAAGCATTGGTTATCACAGAAAGATGCTTACACTCTTCATAAACCTGTTCGGCATAAGTTTCAGCGGAATCGAGTATTTGTAAGTGATATTGATCGTCAGTTTCAAGTGGATTTAGTCGATATGCAATCTTTAGCAGAATTTAATAAGGGTTATAAGTATTTGTTAACTTGCATTGATTTATTTTCAAAATTTGCATGGGCAATTCCTCTGAAAGATAAATTTGGAAAAAGTGTAAAGTCTGCGCTAGAAATTATTTTTAAAGAAAGGAAGCCTAAAGTGTTGCAAACAGATGCCGGTAAGGAGTTTTTAAATAAAGTAGTTCAAAATTATTTGAAAAATATGAGTGTAAAATTTTTTTCTACAAATAACGAAACTAAAGCTAGCGTAGTTGAAAGGTTTAATCGGACGTTAAAAACAAAAATGTGGAAATATTTCACTGAATTTAATACTAAAAATTACATTGACGTCATTGATAAATTAATGCACAGTTATAATCATCGTATCACCGTTCAATTAAAATGGAGCCTGCTTCTGTAAGTAGGCATAACAGGAAGCAAGTATTAAATAATTTATATGGTGATCTAAGAAATGAGAAACCTAAAGCCCCTAAATTTAAAATTGGCGATGTTGTGCGCATTAATAAGCAAAAACTTCTCTTTGAAAAAGGATATGAACAAAACTGGAGTCGAGAACTTTTCGCAGTTTATGAAATCGTGCAAAGAATTCCGATCGTTTATAGATTAAGAGATTTACAAGGTGAAGAGATTAAAGGTACTTATTATGAAGCAGAATTACAAAAAGTTGTCGACTCTGGTTTCTATCCTGTAGAGAACGTCATCAAACAAAGAAAAAGACGAGGAATCACTGAATATTTTGTTAAATTTTTAGGTTATTCTGAAAAGTTTAATGATTGGGTGACTGATATTCAAAAAGTATAAATAGTTAAATTTTTTTCTTACGGACTCATTTTCAAAATGTCTTTCTACGTAACATTACCTTCTGATAGCTCTATGCATTTCTTTCCAGAAAACAAAATATCTCATTTCAAAACTCAGTTACCCTCCCCCGTTTATTTAAATGGTGAATGGGAAGTGGGATTGTCTGAAATCATCTACCCTCATTCTTGGCTTAACGTAAATGAAACTAACAATTATTTTCGATACAAAGTGGGTGACGGTAATATTTCTTCAACCGTTAAGCAAACAATTGATGTGGGGTGTTATGAAACAATGTTTGATATTATATCAGCCATACAGCTTGCTTTACCAAAAAATCCTAGTCGGTTCACAATAACTTACAATAAAGCATCGAAACGGGTGAAAATGAATGCGATTCGAGGTAGCAGTCTTCATTTAGAGAACTTAGGAGAATTATTAGGGTTCAAACGCAATGCAATCATAACGGGTAATATGAAAAGCGAATTCGTTGCTGATGCATGGTCTAATTTTTCGGTTTTTTACGTTTACTCTGATCTAATTTCACCTCAAATTGTGGGAGATACACAAGCTCCTTTATTACGAATCGTTCGAACTAAAGGTGAAGACGGGGAAACGATTAGTCAATATTATGATAGACCTCAATACTTACCTTTAGTGAGACACTCGTTTCAGACGATTCAAGCTGAACTGAGACTCAATTCAGGTGATTTTGTTCCCTTTGAAAGAGGTAAAGTGATCATAGTGCTTCATTTTCGCATGAGACAAATACTATAAATAAAGCAGTGCTTTTCTCATACCCTCATTTGAAGATAAAAGCGCCAAGATGAGCTTACCGTACGTTTGCTGTACTAAAAGATTTGAGGACCATTATGCAGGTCAGATCGGCTCGGGTCTGACTCATTACAAGGGCATTAGTTTTCAAAAGGGTTATGGAATCGGAGGAATATTTCGCCGATTGTTTAGAGCGGCCTTACCTTTTTTAGTAAAAGGAGGTAAAACTATTGGAAAAGAAGTATTAAGGACAGGGAGTCGTGTTGCCTCTGATGTATTGTCAGGAGAAAAATTTAAAGAAGCCGTAAAAACAAGAAGCAGAGAAAGTGGGAAAAAATTAGCTCAGAAAGCTATTGATAGAGTTCAATCTATGGTGGGGAAAGGACAGTATAAAAGAAAGTGTAAGAAACAGAAAAAATTCATTTCATCCAAAGCACGTAAAGTGAGTGTACGCGATATTTTCGATTCGTAAAAATGGCATTTATTCTCAAAGATTCTCCTGAATGTGTTAAATCTGAATTGGAACTTTTCAACTTACCCGGTACTCAAACAGTTATTCAAGATGGGCAGTGGAAACAATTTCACCCTCTTTCTAACGTTTTCGATAACGCACCTGTAGAATTTCACATTTCTGGAAGTGCAGAAGATTACATAGATCTCAGTCAAACACAATTATATGTAAAAGCGAAAATAGTAAAAGTGGACAATACACCTATTACTAAAGATGATACTATAGGACCTGTGAATTTATTTCTACATTCATTATTTTCTCAAGTAGATGTATCCTTAAATGATCGCGTGGTTTCCAAACATTACATATCAAATTTATTTAATTTTGTTACTTACTTTTGAAACTTCTCTTCTTGCTTTCTTATTTGCAGAAGATTCCACGACCTTTCCAAGCTTTCGTTGTTCGCTATGTGTTTCAGACATTGTCAATTTTTTTTTTTTCCTTTTCGAATACAGTCCGTCGCAGTACTGACAAACGAAATGAATCTTGAACCTAAGATGTGACAAGGGTCTAAAGCATATTGACCGAATTACACTTGAACGGAGTTCGCTGAGTGGTTGAAAGCAATCTATCCATCCGCTCTAAGCATTGAGATAATTTCTGACGTAGAATTCAGTCGCCGTCTTGTAGAATCAAGATCAGACAAGCTAAGACAAGTTCAATCGTAAACCGTTCACACGCTGATTACGAGTATTCTACGTCACATTTTTACTGTGTATGTGTAATCATTATACCGCATTAAAATTTACAAATTATTAAAATAATATAAGTGAAATATTTTTTTTATTTCATTTTAATTAAGAAAATGTCGCCATCTGCTTCGCCTGCAAAATTAAATTCATGAGATTATAAACCTAAGTTTTCTTCAGGTCTGCATGCTTTCATAGGACAATGGTTAGCGTAACTGAAAAACTATTGTCCTATGGAGACATTTTGTTCTGGGGCTGTGAGTTTGAATCTGGATTTATTATTTTTTTTTTTATTTGAGCGTTATTTTTTCAATCATTTTAAAATCTAATAATTAGTGTATAGTTTAACCAAAAGGTGGCGCCATGAGCACTTTAAACATTTCAATAAACTTTTTTTACACATTTAAAAAAAAAACTCAACTTACCAGCAGGAGGGAAACAACTCAACAGCAGGTGAAAACAACTCAACTCCCCCATCAACTCGAAAACCAAAACCATAGCAGGAGGGAAACAACTCAACTCCACGCAGCAACATTTAAAAAACAACTCAACTTAGCAGCAGGAGGGAAACAACTCAACAGCAGGTGGAAACAACTCAGCTCCCCCATCAACTCGAAAACCAAAACCATAGCAGGAGGGAAACAACTCAACTCCACGCAGCATCCACAGAAGGGAAACAACTCCGAGCCTGCGCCTGTGCCTGCGCCTTTACCGCAGAACTGGCTTTTCTTACCTACTGACCTGCCTCTTATTTTTCCTAGCAATGGATTACGCGCATTTATAAATAAAGAAATACCCGAGAGTTCTCTGCAAATGAAGCTTAGTTTGCGCATGACTGAAGAGAAATGCGTATTAACAGCGCAAAACCCGACCATTTGGGGCTTCAGGAGAGTTTCCGAATATTATAATGATTTTTGTTTTAATACAGATAGATTCACATTAAATAATCTACCCTCCACGATGTGGGAGGTAATGGTTTTAAAGAAAATATCTTGCTTAGATTTTCCAAACATTCTGAGAAATGAACTCGTGTCTATAATTCCTTGCGTTTGCTTAGAAATTTATAGGTGGCATATGGAGCATGAAAAAGAAAATTTTGAATTTGAGATTTTAGATATTCAAAAGTACTTCTGTTGGAACGCAAAAGGTAAAATTAACAGGATAAAAACTGCTAAATCCTTAATCAGTAATGAAAGTTTATCCGTTTCTGCACGTTATAAATTAGCTCGTCATCACGGTTTCGAAAGGGATGTTCTATCTCTATGGGAAATAATGAGTATAGATGAAAAAGATTATGAAAATCAATTGAGAGATCATTACGGTCATAGAACTTGGTTTGAGTATGGGGCAACAGGAAATTCCTTTTCACATTTTTTGGTATCCAGTTGTTACTCCCTTGAACTTTAGGGTATTCTTTTCTTTATT